>PVHX01029855.1:0-16390 GCA_004024805.1 Geosciurus inauris | reverse complement strand
CTAATCAATGAGTTGACACTTCAACTCAAAGCCCTAGAAAAAGAAGAACAAAGCAACACCAAAAGAAGTAGAATACAGGAAATGATCAGAATTAGAGCTGAAATTAATGAAATTGAAACCCAAAAAACAATCCAAAGAATTGATAAAACAAAAAGCTGGTTCTTCGAAAAAATAAATAAAATTGACAAACCCTTAGCCATCCTAACAAAAAGAAGGAGAGAGAAAACCCAAATTACCAAAATTTGTGATGAAAAAGGAAACATCACGACAGACCCTGCTGAAATACAGAGGATAATCAGAAACTATTTTGAAAACTTATATTCCAGTAAAATAAAAAACCCTGAAGATGTCGACAAATTCCTAGACACATATGATCTACCCAAAATGAACCAGGAGGTCATTCATGACTTAAGCAGATCAATTACATGTAAGGAAATAGAAGAGGCCATCAAGAGCCTTCTTGATGAAGGCTCAAGAAAAGCCCCGGACCAGATGGATTCTCAACCGAGTTCTACAAGACCTACAAAGAAGAACTGACTCCAATACTCCTCAAATTATTCCACGAAATAGGAAGAGAAGGAACCCTTCCAAACTCATTCTATGAGGCTAGTATCACCTTGATTCCAAAACCAGATAGAGACACATCAAAAAAGGAAAATTTCAGACCAATATCCCTGATGAATATAGATGCAAAAATTCTCAATAAAATTTTGGCAAATCGCATACAAAAGCACATTAAAAAAACAGTACACCATGATCAAGTGGGGTTCATTCCAGGGATGCAAGGTTGGTTCAACATACGGAAATCAATACACATAATCCATCACATCAATAGACTTAAAGATAAGAATCACATGATTCTATCAATTGATGCAGAGAAAGCATTTGACAAAATACAGCACCCTTTCATGTTCAAAACGCTAGAGAAACTAGTAGTAGGAACATACCTCAACATGGTTAAAGCAATATATGCTAAGCCCAAGGCCAACATCATCCTAAATGGAGAAAAATTGGAAGCATTCCCTCTAAAAACAGGAACATAGAAACAGGAAGTTTCTATTCCCCTACTATGTTCCTACTATCCCTAGGAACATAGTAGGGGAGGTGGGAGGAAGGAAAGGGGAATGGGCATAGTAAGGATGGTTGTTTGAGATGGTCATTACTACCCCTGGCACATCTATGAAGACTCTAATGGTGTGACTTTATCTGGTTTGCAATCAGAGAAATGGAAAAACTGAGCTCTGGTTATGTACTATGACTTGAAATGCATTTAAATAAAATAACTAAATTAAAATAAATAAATAAATAAATAAATAAATAAACAAAATAAAGACACTGTGTCCATGTATAACTAAAAAAAAATTTTTTTATATGTAAATATCACAGGACCAGGAGAAGATGAAATATGCCACTCAGCAAGGCTTTATTGGAAGGCGAGCCCTTGGACCAGATCCCCCGTCCATCAGAACGGGTCGGGAGAAATGGCGTCGGAGATTCTGTGCATAGAGAATTTCAAGAAAACCCGGTCAGGAAGGGGAGGGGTTGGGTACAGGAAGAGAAGGCCGAAGTCCTTCCTGATGGGTCAGGAAAACTCTCTGATTGACAGGAGGCGTGTCCACTAGTGACGTCACATCTGGCTTGCAGCTCCGCTGACCAGCTTCCTTATTTGGGCATCTTGGACCCTGACCAAACCTGACAAAAAATAAGTGATTTTTCCAATTCAGAGATTCCTACCTGACGTAAAATTTCTCTTACAAAAGAATGAAATCCTGAACCTCTTGATATGATTGCACGAGTCCATTTTCTGTTGCTATAATAGAATATCTGAGGTAGACTAAGTTTAGTTTTTAAAAAAAAAAAAGAGAGATTTATTTAGTCCGCAGTTCTGAATGTGTGCCAAGATCAACTGGTGGGCAAACTGATGGTTATGACTAAGATGGCTGCAGTCAGGTCAAGCTGTATCCCTAAACTAGGGTTTGGTGCATTTTGTCTCTCAAAGCTTCATGCATTGGACAATTGGACCCCAGTGTGGTGATTGTAGGAGGACCTCCTCCTGGGAGGTCGTGTGTCCTTAGGAAGAGGTGGTTCTCTTGGGACACTGAGGACCAAGGCCAAAAATCAGGCAGCCCCCTTGGTTTGGGTGCTGGAGAGAGCCTCCCGGCAATGGTGCCTGTGCGGGGAAGCCAGAGAAAACCCCAGGGCTCCAGCTCAGGCTTCTGTAATAGCTCTCTGGAGGACTGGCTCAGCATCCCAGGAGAACCGTCGCTTTCTAAGGACACACTCCCAACAACCTCCCAATAACCACCAGTTTGCCCACCAGTTCTCCGGACACACATCCAAACCCTAGAGGTCAACAAAGTTGTTAACAGACAAACATGTTATGCCAGTCACTGATACTCAGACTTTCACTTTTTTTTTTTTTTTTTTTTTGCCATTTCTTTCATACTGGGGATGGAACCCAAGGATATCTTACCCCCAGCCCTTTTTAATTTTTATTTTAAGACAGGATCTTGCTAAGTTGCTGAGCATCTTTCTAAGTTTCCTAGGCTGGCCTCGAACTTGCAGTCCACCTGCCTCAGCCTCCCCAACAGCTTGGATTACCAGACCCAGCCTGGACTTTCTTTTTCTTTCTTTCTTTCTTTCTTTCTTTCTTTCTTTCTTTCTTTCTTTCTTTCTTTCTTTTCTTTCTTTCTTTCTTTCTTTCTTTCGTACTGGGGATTGAACTCAGCGGCACTCGACCACTGAGCCACATCCCCAGCCCTGTTTTGTGTTTTATGTAGAGACAGGGTCTCAGTGAGTTGCTTAGCGCCTCACTGTTGCTGAGGCTGGCTTTGAACTCACGATTCTCCTGTCTCCCAAAGTGCTGGAATTACAGGCGTGTGCCACTGTGCCCGGCTTGGACTATTTCTTAATGTCTGTTAATGTGTCAGATACATTATAGTTTTTGAGAAAGTCCAGGTACGACCCAGTTGGCCACAGCCCAGCCTATCCACCCCTTCCTCCTGCCTGAGAGTGTGGAAATCCACCCGCCCATCTTGCAGCTGCAGGAGGGAGACATGTTATGTCTTTTAGTGTCCAATAAATGGATGCAATCCTGGGTCTGTCCACCTCTCTCTTTGGTCTATGGCCCCATCTGCCTTTGGAAGGTTACCTAAGTTGCTTTGAGACAATTATCATGGTCACAAGGGTCCTGGAGTGTAGAACAGGGCCAACTTTCTCTGAAGCACATAGCAGTTTGGCTTGGGAGCTCGTGATAGACTAATAAGAGGTCAATTTATGTACAACCTTAAGTTAGAGATTTCACTAGCTTTTTAAGAGGCAACTCTGGCCCTTTCAGGTAGGAGACAACCTGAGCTACTGGGTACAGCCCAATTAGGTGGCAAATTTTATTTCTTTTTTTGTCACACAAGATGAATCATCTAGCATTGTTGAGAGAAAGGGTCAAAGTGGGTCCCTTACCCAGCCCTGGAATGAGGTCATGGTCCTTGCCCACATCTATGTTGACATGCTGAATGTTTACGGTTTAAGTTGGGTAGAAACAAAAGCACTTCTGTGAATTTGATAAAGTAAACCACATATATCATCTCCAAGTAAGGATGATTGAGTACCTCTACAAACATGCCCTGAGGCTCAATCCACCCCATAAACAAAACTATTATTTATTTTATAGAGAGACATTCTATTTGCCTCTAGAATTTCTTTTGAACTAATGTCTAGTTCCAAATTCTCTTATGATGTGGTTGACAATATCACGTTATGTTCTGATTTTATTTGTATTGTTACACATAAGAGTCCAGTCTCCATAATCCATTGAGGGTGGGGGCTATGGGCTCTTTGGGAAGTTGGGGAGCACTAGTCATGGGTCAAAGGCATGTGTCCCTGGCATGGTTTGGATATGAGGTGTCTTCCAAAAGCTCCTTATAATACAAGAGGTGAAATGATCAGATCATGAGAGCTGTAATCTAATCGGTGGATTAATCCATCAAATGGATTAACCCATCAAATGGATTAATTAGCCCTTTTCCAAGCATACGCAAGTATTTTCCACGTATATTCTGATAATTAGCATTTTCTCCATCTTAGGTAACTATTGACAAAATTCAGCCTCAGAAGCCCTCTCTTGCTGCTAAGTTTATCTGACATAGACTGGTTTTAGCTGGGTTTCCATAACCCAGGGAGGTGTAATCCCAACCAGGACTCAATTCCACTTTCCTCCTCAGGGTCTCCCTGGGTCTTCTCCAAAGCTTTTGCTTGTCCAAAGCCTTTTCCCAACCCAGAGGCCTGTCCTTTCCCTCCTACAGTCTTTCAGTCTGACATCTTGTCAGGTCTCTCAGGGTATCTTATGTCCCAGGCCACAGAGTGGGAAGGGGTGTGGAGGGATGTCCAGAATTTTCTGCTAGGATGTGGGAGGCAACTCATCACCTTGAACTACAGGAGAGCAGGGAGGTGGGGCTGGAGAGGTGCCCCCAGAGCAGGGCTGGCTAAGAGGCAATTGGCAGGCTTGGGTGGGGTTGTAACATGGCCTGAGGTCTGTTTCCATTTCCAGGAAGTTGTTGAGAGGACCCAGCTCCCCAGAGGGAATTAACAAGAAGCAGGGACACCATCAGTGCACTCAGTGCACCCAGGTGGGAAAGACTGGTTTGCATTTGAGGGCAGCTTGGGAACATCCTAGGGGGCGGTCCTGGGCAATTTGACCTGAGGCGGGTGTTTTGCACCACACAGAGGAGTAAAGCTTCTCCTGGGTGGGAAGCTTCCTATAGTGGCAGGGGGGCAAGACTAGCATTGAGGGGAGCTGGGGAGTTGAGGCCCCAAGTTCCCAGAGACCACATGCAGCTAGGCTTTGCTTGCACCAGGAATCATGGCAGCTCTAGTCCAGGAGAAAACAAAACCCAGCAGGAAAGCTAGATTCAGGAGCAACCAGGGTCCAGCTTTTCAGTTTCGTCTCCCCAGGGACCTCCAAGATGCCTCATTTCTCAGATGGAGAAACCAAGGCCCAGGGGCATGATGAGATGTACCAGCACCTTCATATGAGGCTGAGGCAGACCTCAAAGTGAGCCCCACAAGGCTCAAAGGCCAACAAAGGTTTGCCTGCAAGTTCATGCTCTCTGAGCATCAGGACACTGCCCGGGAGCGCCACCAGCCCCACACGCTGTCCGATCACAAACAAACAGAAAATCACTTGTGGGGGAGGGGAGATGTGGTTTTGAATTATTCTCATGTCTGCTTTCCAGTGTCAGCACCAGTCAGAGCAATAGTAAATCAGTGTCAAATCAGCCACTAGGGGGCAGGCTTGTCCCAGGGTGTCCCTCTCCCCCAGGCAATTTTCTACTGCTGGGTTCTAGAGCCAGATGTCATGGTGCTCAGTCGAGGGACTGGTCAGCTCGTGAGTGGACTCTGCCTCAGGTCTGGGTTGTCCCCTGTGCCCTTCGCTGTTTTCGTTCTTTCTTTCTCTTCTCTTCCTTCTCCAGTCCCTCTTTCTCTTCTCCCTTCCTCGTCTCCTTCTTTTTTGGTACTGGGGATTGAACTCAGGGGTGCTTAACCACTGAGCCACATCCCCAGCCCTTTTATTTTTTTATTTTGAGACAGGGTCTCCCTAAGTTGCTTAGGGCCTCGCTAAGTTGCTGAGGCTGACTTTGAACTTGTGATTCTCCTGCCTCAGGCTCCCAAGCCCTTGACTACTTTCATGTCCACTCCTGTAGTCTTTAAATGTCAAGCAACAGCAGCCACCATCTATGCAAGATTGATTGTGCACAAAGTTTGGGCTCATTATTTTTATCTGAATTAGACATTACCACATTACCATTATACACATTTTTTAAAGCAGAAAGTCTTTTTTTTTTAAGAGAAAAGTAACATTTTCATTTTCTATACTTGACCTAAATTTTAATTCTGTCCAGCAGAACCAAAACCTCCAGAACCCTTTTCAGTGTCATTCAACACTTGAACTTCTCTATATCTGGATAAAAGAAAAAAATCCATTCACAAATGAGCAGTGCTATTCCATGACTCTTTTTTACTTCAAATTTTTCTTTGCCAAAATTAAATAACACAACGCCAACATTGCCTCTATCATCTCTTTATCTGTTACACCAGCTCCTACATCTAGGAAGTGTTTTGCAGCCAAACCAGAACGTGGAGCTGTTCTCCCACAGCACCCAGAAAGAAGAGCTCGGTGAATGTCTGTTCACAAAGGCTTTCTCCAGAGATGGTACTGTATGATCATAGGCACTGCACAGGTCATGGCCGCGGGGACACTCAGGTCATGCTCCAACAGCCATACACAGCGGAGCCGCAAGCCACCCTCCTGGGCGTGCTTGCTAGAGGAGATGGCAGTTCCTTCTTCAGAACAGGGCCCAGCAGCACCAAAGGACCAAAGAACAGAAGCCACGGCTGACAACACTGTGCACATTAGATAAGAGCAAGAAACAGATTCAGAGATGGGCAGTGACTCCTTCAAGACCACCCAGCCTGGGAGGTGTGGGGCAGGAATTGCCACGTGTCTGTCAACCCTCTTGACGGTTATGCTATACCAGCAATGCCTTGCTCATTTAATTGCCTTGGAATACAGTTCCAGATTCAGGGCCTCCTGCTACAGCTGGAGGAAGACTTCAAGGACATCAGGGTCAGGTGTGGTGTTTACTCTGCTTTCCTCCCTGTAGAACCTGTTGTTCCCAAGAAATTACATAAATAGCAAAATAGATGAGCTCAGCTTAGTCGAGTAGCTCCCACAGTGGGTCCAGCAGCAGCGCCTCCTCTGGGAACTTGTTAGAAAAACTGTTTCTCTGTCCACCTCAGATCTACTGATCCAGAAACTCCAGGGGGCCTGTGATCCTGGGTTCCCAGACCCCCCAGGGGAGTTTGATGCTGAGGGAGGCAGAGGATCGCTGGTGGAGGGAGGCAGGGCACAGGAAAAGCCACTTCCTGGGGGAAATTTGGGGAAATCCTCCACCCTGGTCAAAGGGAGCTGCTGCTACGTAGTTGTGTACCCAAATTTGTTCACCGGTTACAATGTTGACTTTTGAACGTTTGCTACACCTGCTCAAGTACTTCTGGCTGCTGAGCAGTTAACGGTCACTTTGTAGCGTGTGGGGTGGAGCCTAAGGCCAAAGAGAGCTGACCACGGACAGAGGGGCACAGTCCATGGGCTCCACTCAGTGGCCCTCCCACTGCCTATGATCATCCCAACTGCCCAGAAAGGACAAAGTGTGATGGGGGCTAGGAAACCAACAGTGTCAAGTGCAGAGAGCCTCCTCCCGTGTCCACATCCTCATCCCTGGAACCTGTGAGTGTGAGCTTATGTTCAAATGGATTCTGCAGATACGGATTGCTGGGTAGGAAGATTGTCCTGGACTGTCCAGTGGGCCCAAGGGGACCCCAGAAGGTCCTTGTGAGGTGAAGCAGAGGAAGAGGAGACACTCCCCTTTGACCCCAGAGGTGAGTCAGCTGGAGAGTCAAGGGAGGAGTTCAGCCCCAGGCCCTCCAGAAGGCAGGTAGTCCCCCAGACCCCTTATAGACTTCTGACCCCCAGAACCAAACAAGAACAGACAGGTGCTACTTTCAAGTGCTAGGACTGTGGGATTCTGTCACAGCACTAATACACCATCTCACTGGGCTTCTTGCACCTGCCGAGCAACTTCCCACCTCAGAACCTCACCCGTGCTATTCCAGGGGCCCGAGGTCTCTTCCCCAGGGAGGCCCTCGCTGGTCACTCCTGGCTGGATCGGGTCTCCATGTCCCCGCTGTGGCTCTTTGCTCTGACACACCACTCCGCACAATCTCCCTCATTCCTTCCTTCACTGGCCCTAAGGTCTGTAGTCCCTTAAGCCTGTCCCCAATGCCACTCTGTCCTGTAAGCGTTTATTGACTCTTTCTCTCCTGCTGGACTGAGGCTCTGAAGTGGGCCCAGCCCAACCACAGCGCCCCAGCTGTGTGTGGAGCCATGGGTAGTGTTGATGGGGTGAGGAAAGCCAGCTCCACTCCATCCCCAGCTGTCTCCTGGAACTCTTCTGGGACAGCCTTTCTGCATGCGCCGCTGCCTCCTATCAGTCAGTCCGTCTGTCAGTCGACAGACATTTATTGAATACCTAATATGTGCCCATCTGTTACTTCCAGTCCCAAGGGAGGACAGTGTCCTAAACAGATGAGGACACTCAGAGGAATAAGGAAGGAACTGGAGTAGGTGCTGAGCTAACCCTACAGCAGGAGGCCTGAGGCCAACAGATGGCCTGTGAGCAGGACGGCACAAACCCAGGCTCCCAGCTCTGAGTCGTATTCTTTGTCTATAGTGCCGAAGCACTGCTGAAACACTCATGCCCACGAGCCAGGGACACAGAGGGCCGAGGCCTTCTGCTGGCACGTCTGTGGCAAAGCACAAGGCACAAAGGTGAGGCCTACACGCTGGCGGCCACAGCTCCTGGGCCTTAACGGCTGTGCGACCTCAGGCCACTCAATCCTTATGAGCCCATTTCCTCATCTGGAGACAAAGGTGACCCCATAACCTTGGTTCTACCTTAGGTAACGATCCACTGAGAGGATCAGCCCCTTCAGGTACAGACCCTGGCTCCAGTGCAAGCTCAACTTACAATAAATGCCAATCTTGGCATTTTTTCCTGCTTTTGTTTCTTCTTTGGTCATTTGCTAGAATGTGGCAACAGGTGCCAAAAAGGTGAGAAAGAGATTCACAGAATAGTTCTCTCCATTATCTATTGGTTGCTTTGTTTTGGTGGCAGAGCACATCAGCTGAGCGGCAGGGACTGTGTTGCATGGACACACTGGGATGTGTGGGGGTGGGTGCCAAGGACAGGAAGGCAGAGAGCTGACTTCCTCTCTGACTCTCACAGGAGGAATTCACGAGAGGCACTTTGCTCTGAGTCTGGAGAGCAAGACCCTGAGTCCTGGGAAGTACAAGGATATTCCAGAACCAGACTGGCTGGGCCTGGACATGAAAGTCCACTTGGAGTAGAGGCGTATGGGCAGTGACACAGAAACTCAAGGGGGTAAGTGAGGGTCCAGAGAGGAGCCTTTAGAGGGACCATAGGCCACACGCATAGCCACTGATCCATGTCGGGTGGCCTGAGAGGAGTTCTGTCGATCCACCTAATTCCCTGACCTCCTACTGGAAGGCTCCCCTTCCCCAGATCCCCCAAAAGACTGAAGAGCTCCAAAGCAGAGGGGAGATGGTGCATGTCTTCCCTTGTTCTGAGCCAGCGACATCCTCCGCAGCCAAGGCAGCAGTGAAAGGACCAGCTGGACTCCAGTCTCATCACCAGCTCTCAGGGTGGGCTGCTCCCTGGGGTCTTCATGGTGGGCTCATCATCAGGCCTGTTTCTCCCGTTGGACCAGACACTCCCTGGGGGTGTGTACCCAGTTGTGAGAACCTGAGGGAGTCCATCCCTCTCCGGACCTCAGTTTCCCCCTCTCCTTGTGAAATGAGGGGGAGAACTCAAGGACCCTCCTGGTTCCTCTGACAGCGTAAGCCTGTTCTCTGCATTTACCTAGCTCTGTAACCGTGTCAAAGAGCTTTAATTGTGGGATGGAAAAGAACAGAACCTGTGGGTTGGGGGATACTGCATGATTCTAAGGGCTCCTCCAGTGGTTGAGCTGTAACACTCGGGGTTCATCTGCAGCTGCTCCACGCTGGCGAGTCTAGTGCTGCCGTCCGTGGCTCTCCAGGTGGCTCAGGCCCAGCTGCTGGTGGGGTGGCAGTTCTCAGAAGTGTGGGGTAAGGCTCAGGCGAGGGGGAGGCACGGGGATGGCATGCTCCCGCCTGGACATAGCACACAACGGTGGTCTGGGGTAGGAGGAATTGTAGATGCTGTCCCTCCAGCCAGCCTTGGACAGGAGCCACTTCTGCTTCAGTCGCTCACAGAGTCCATAGTTTGTGGGTGGAGCTGCAAGAGAAACCGAGTCTGGGTGACACAGAGATTGGAGAAGTCTTGTACAGAGTGACCAAGAGGAGCAGCACTGGGGATGCTGTGGGTTTACCCAGCCTGCTGTGCCAGGGACCGAGACTGGCAGGGCAACCAGAGGGTGGAGATGGCCCCAAACCGGTCACAAATAGGCCTACCTTGCTCCTACCCATTGCCCATTTTCTTTTCACCCTCTCTGAAATTACCTTATTTGCTGATCTTTAGCTCTTAGTCATTAAGGGTGTGTTATCTTTCTACCAGCTGGAATGTCAACTCCCCAGGGTCAGAAATCCTCTGTGCCTGTCCCCAGGGACCCCTACAAGGAACGCCAGCTGGGAAACAGTCCCTGCTTCCTGAGAGAATGACACACGGGGAGGCTGCAGTGATGTGGGTCCCTGACACCTGTGCTGGGGGTAAACACAGCCCAGACTGCCCAGGCGAGTGTGGTTATGAGCATATCCCCAGGTGGGAGGGGGGAGAGCAGGTGGAGTGGACAGTGGGACTCGTCCTGCTGCTTGCTTAGAGCCAGGGGCCCTTGTAGTCTTCCTGCACAAGCCCTACACATTTGTGGTCCCCTCTCAGGCCGACACCGGGGAAAATTCTGAATTTTAAAAGTACCGAGAAGGGGGAAGTCGGCCTTCTCCGGAAGCCACAGCAACTTCTGTCGACTCCAGGTGCGGAGAGCTGGCAAGCCTGGATTGTAATTATGCCTGTTGTAATGGTCGTCGTATGTGCTGATCAGGTAGCGGTGGGAGGGCTCCTGATGGTGGGTGATCAGGTGTTTGTACGGGATCCCCTGGAAGGACAGACAGAGCGCGCACATTACCCATCAGAGCAAGGTGTCCACCTGGCCATGGACAGAGGCAGGAGCAGCCAGCCATGGGGCTGTGGCCTTGATAGAGAGGTGGCCCCCACAGGTTGGCAGTGAGCCTCAGGAGCCACCAATCGGGAAACAAGTGTTTGTCCCACTCTGATGTGGCCTTCCTTCCAACACAGGTCCCAGCTCGCCACAGGCAGTTCTCCGTCTGACTGGCTTCCCAGCCTCTGCCAAGCCTACTCCTCCCTGGAATGAGCTATGGTAGCAAATTAAAGTCAGGACCCTGGGTGAACGGGAAGAGCCAGAGACACCCACTGCGCGCCCTTGCGCTCTGAAATTACACCCTCCGATTTGTCTCAAGTTCACGCACCCAAGTGCCTATTTCCAAGGCCAGTGGAAGACGTTGGATGCCAGCCGGACAGCTGTGCCTCGTATTTCAATCAGTTATACCGTGGGAAGAATCAGAGGATGTCCATAAATCACCTTCCCTTGCGAAGGATTTACAGCTCCCTCGGCTGGAAAGCAGGGGCACCATGTCTTTGGTGGGGAGTTATTTACGGGGAGAAGAAAACCATGTTCAAGTGGAGATGAGAGGTTTGACTGAGTCGGTGGCTTTCCTAAGAGAGTCCCCTCAGCCTGGAAGGGAACCCTGGGAACCGGGGTGATTTACGGGGGGTGATAATGTGGATTTCCATTTCTTGTTTAAGGCAGACAGGGGGGTACGTGTCTGCCACGGTCTGCTGCACCCAAGTCTTCAAGGGGCGGCTCCATAAATAAGCCAGATCACAATGCCAGAGGGGGACAAACGATGATGGGCATAGACATTACGCAAGGTTCCCAAGATCTACACCACCAGGTGCCCGGGGGCATTTCCAATGCCAGGACAATGAGCTGAGGGTGTCCCCCCAACAGAGCGAGTGCTAACGAGGCAGCAGAGCAGGGAAAGGAGGGGCGGGGGGCAGTCTGGACACTTTGGGTTCTGGTGTGGCCCTCTGCCTTCACTGTGGCTTGTTTTAATCAGGTATAATAAGGAGACAGCCATGGAAACAAGGACCTCTGAAGGAAGAGTTTATTACTTTGATTTTCCCATGCAGGCGACATGCCATGCCATGCAGGGCCACTGGGGGGCAGCACCAGGCAAGGCAGGAGGCAGGTGTGGAGCCTCCTTTGTGGTTCCTGTGGGAAGGATAGGCACCTTCGAGCAAGGTTAGGATTGGATAGTTTAATTTCAGAGGGTTCTGGGGTACAGGGGTGTTCTCTAGTGGTTCACAACCAGGCCCTAGGGCAGAGGAAATATTGAGCTGGTGTGCAAGAGTTAGATAAGGAGGTGGGTAGGGGTGTGGGCCGGGGGGTGGTTGGTTTGCATACGAGAGGTGTACTCCTAAGCAAGTTGCTTGTTAGATTTAGGAACTGGCTAACCTGGGGCCTCTCCTAAGGATTAGCAAGGCCCCTGAGGTGTCAAAGCAGCATAAAATACAAACTATTTAAAACATGATTAGTATACCCGCCCGGGGGGAGGCTCAGGAAGAGGGCCCTCCCCGGGCAAGGACTCCACTCTCTATAGTCAGTATGGAAACCAGATGCAGAATTTGCCTAAAAAGGGAGAAAAGTAAGGTGGAGGTGGCCGAGGAGAAAGACACGATCCCAGGAGGAGGGATCTAAATGGAGCGTGGAAATGCAGTAGCTGCTTAGGGCGGTGCACGGGCACCCAGGGCCTGGCACTGCCGGGTGATCTGAATGGAACTCTTAGAAACGAGCATATGATTGTTTGGCTCTATTAATGTGTGTTGGGGTTCAGGGGTGCTCCTTAATTTTAACCAGACTTCCTTGAACTCTGAGTCCAGGTTTGTGTGGGTCCAGAGGTCTTTAGGAAGGGCTTCCGAGTGCCCTAATGCTGAGAGCTTAGGCCAAGTGCCCCCCACTTGTAGGCAAATGGGACTGGGCAGATGGTGGTTCTGAGAGGGATCTGCTGAAGTTAAAGGGCACTCATGTCTTCCATGTACACTAATGGTGACAGCCAGCTGTCACAGAGCGTTAACATGGCTTGGTCTGAGGATGCCAGCACCCTCAGCTAGGGATGTCGTGATTTGGGGGTGCCAGCAGAGAGCTGAAAGCCTGATACTATTTATCCTGACATGGGTCCCCAGATGCAGAAGACACGCGGTTGCCTGGCCCAATTTACAGAGAAGCCACCTGTTTGTCCCCTAACCAACAAGTCCCACAGCTCTGGCAGACTGATCTGAACCATCTCTTGCTCCCTGTGACTGACCTCCACCACCTTGTTCCAGGCCTCCTTGCCCCATCTCAGTTTAAGCAGGTCAAGGTCAGGGGGAGTGGGAGACTGAGATGACCTCCAAGAGCAGCAAGCTGGCAAAAGGAGCCACTGGGGATTCAGAGTGTGGTGGGTGAGCACCAGCAGCCTCGCTCTCCCGGGGCCTGCCTGGCAGGGACCCCCACAGTGGTTGATGGAGGAGGAAGCTCCCTGCTGTACCTGGAGCGGCCAGGATCTCTGTACCCCAAGGGCATCTCGGATGCCCCCCATGGTGTCGGCGTGTGTCCTGGGGTTGCCCCCTGAGCTCCGGAGGAGGCACACCTAAACGTGGGGCACATTCCCTCTTACCTCATTTTTCCTCTTCCCATACCACCTGGAGATCTGATTGGGCATGTGGCTGGGGAAGGGGACGTACTCCTTTCTATAAAGGCTCTGGGGTGTCTTCTCAGTGGCTCTGGTGAACTGGAAAAGACAAAATATTCAGGAGAATATCTCAGATGCAGCTTCTCAAACTTCCGCTGAGTTCCCTCAAGTCCTGGGCCATCAGAAGACTGGCCGAGGAAGAAAAAGGACGGAGCCAGGACCTTCCACACGACACAGGCAAGATGCGCTCGCTCGGGGACAGTGAGCCCCACTCAGCACTCCCGGGAGAGCAGCCGCTGCTCCCTTGGCTGCCCCCCTCTGTCCTCTCTCACCTCCTCTCCTGCGGCTCCTCTCCTCCTCCTCCTTTTCCTTCTTCCTTCCTCACTCTTCCCAACTCCACTGTCTCGCTTTCATGGTATTATGCTTTCTAATTGGTTTTCTTAAAATCGAATGTGGTAAAACAGTGAATATTTACAATTTGGGGCCATTCTAATGGCATTTCAATGGCATTAATTGTGTTCATCTTTTTATGTGACCCTTACCGCCCTCCAGCTCCTGAACTTTTCATCCCAAACAGCCTGTGTCCCCATCACACACCAATGCCCCATTCCCCTTCTGCAGCCATTCTACTCTCTGTGAATTTGCCTATTATGGGTGCCTCAAATAAGCGGAATCTTACATTTATCTTTTTGTGTCTCATTTATTCACTTAGATGCTATTAGATTGGTTTGTTGGTTAGTACCAGGGATTGAACCCAGGAAGTGCTCAACTACTGAGCCCCATCCCCAGCCCTTTTTTAAAAATTTTTATTTATTTATTTTTGTGTGTGTGTGGTGCTGGGGATTGAACCTGGGGCCTTGTGCATGCAAGGCAAGCACTCTACCAGCTGAGCTATATCCCCACCCCACCCCCCTTTTTTTTTTTGAGACAGGGTCTCATTAAGTTGCTTAGGTGCTTGCCAAGTTGCTGAGGCTGGCCTCCAACCTGTGATCCTCCTGCCTCAGCTTCCAGAGTCGCTGTCCAGGCTATGGACATGGGGTCTCTGCTTACAATCTTCTACATATCCAGAGAATTCCTGGATCATATGGTAATTCTGTGCTGGATTTTTTTCCTCGGTGGTGGCACCCTTTTACATTTCTACCAACGATGCAATAGAGTTCCCATGCATCCACATCCTCACCAACACCTGTTCTTTCCTTTTTCTTTTTCCTTTCTGCTGTCTTTCATGTGTGCACACACACATACTCGTAGGGCTGGGACCCCAGGTCTCCCCTTGCTCTACCACTGAGCCACGCCCAGCCCTATTATTTTCCAGTGAGCATGGAGTGGTGATTTCATTGTGGTTTTCATTTGTGTTATTCTAATGATTATGGGTGTTGAACATTTTTCATATTCTTATTTCATAGCCTTTGTCTATCTTCTTTGAAGAAACGTCTATTCAAGTACAATGCCCATGTTTAAATTAGGTTGTTTGGATTTTTGTTGTCGAGTTGTACGTGTTCCCCACCTACATCTTGGATGTGTAATTTGCAGATATGTTCTCCATTCCATGGGTTGCCACTGTTCTGTTAATAGTGTCCTCTGATATTGACTTTTTAAAAATTTTGATGATGTCCAACTTAACTACTTTTTCTTCTGTTGCCTGTGCTTTTGGTGTTATACTCAACCACTGCCAAATCCTATATTATGAAACTTTCCCTCTATATTTTCTTCAAAAATTTTATAGTTTTAGTTCTCATCTGGATCTTTGCTCCACTTTGAGTTAATTTTTATCTGGTGTTAGGTAAGGGTCCCATCCCACTGTGCTGCATGTGGATGTCTGGTTTTCCCAGATCCCCATGGTGAAGAGTTCTTTCTCTAGTGAATGGAGTTGGCAACCTCATTTGACCATAAATATAACTGTTTCATTCCAGGCTCTGCCTTCTGTTCCATTGATCTTTGTACCCGTCTTTATGCCAGTATCTTATTGTCTTGATTACTGTAGATTCACAGAAAATTTTAAAACCAGGAAATGTGAGTTCTCTAGTTTTGTTCCTCCTTTTCAAAATTGTGTGGGCTATTTGAGATTCCTTGATTCTTAAGATGTGATTTTCATAGGAGGTGCAATGAATCTAGCTAGATAGCATTGTGTAGTATTGACATTTTCTTTTTTAGTGCTGGGGATTAGACCCAGAGCCTCATGCATGCCAGGCAAGTGCTCTGCCACTGAGTCACATTCCCAGCCCAGTATTGGCATCTTAAGTATTCTGTTCTTTTTGACGTTATTGTATATGGAATAGTTTTCTTAATTTCCTTTTCAGATTTCTCATTGTTCATAAATAGAAATGCAACTTGAGTTTGGTATGTTGATTTTGTATCTTGCAATTGTGCTCAATTAGTTGATTTCACTGGGTGTGCTTGTGCATGAAAGAGAGGGAGAGAGTGGGTGGGGATGTTTAGAGTTTCTACATATAATATCTCATCATCTGCAAAAACAGATAACTTTACTTTTTCCTTTCCAATTCAAATACTTTTCTTTACATTTCCTAATTGCTCTTGCGAGAACTTCAGGACTGTGTTGATCAAAAACACCGAAAGCAAGCATCCCTGTCTTATTCCTAATCTTACAGGAAAAAGTTTTCAATATTTCTCCATGGAGTATCAGGTTAGCTTGGTTTTCACATATAGTCTTTTTATGTTGAGTAGTTTCCTTCTGTCCCTAGTTGGTTGAGTAAAAGTGAGTTGAACTTTGCCAAATGCTTTTTCTGCATCAGTTGAGATGATCTTGTGGTTTTTTTCTTCATTCATTATACTGATTGATTTTCATGGGTTGAGCCATCCTTGCATTCCAGAAATAAGCCCCACTTGGTCATGGGGAATAATCCCTTCAATATGCCATTGAGTTGAGCTTGGTAGTGTCTTCTTGAGGGTTTTTGCATTAATGTTCTTACAGAGGACTGTCTGTAGCTTTCTTTTCTCATGATGCCTTTGGCTTTAGCATCAGGATAATTCTGGCCTCATAAAATTATTTAGAAAGTGTTTCTTCCTCTT
>PVHX01029854.1:0-16465 GCA_004024805.1 Geosciurus inauris | reverse complement strand
TTATGGCATTTGCAGGTAAATGGATGGAGTTGGAGAATATCATGCTAAGTGAAGTAAGCCAATCTCAGAAAACCAAATGCCGAATGTACTCGTTGATAAGTGGATGCTGATCCATAATGTGGGGAAGGACATGGGAACAATGGTGGATCTCTGTTCACAGGGGTGTAAGGGGGGAGGGGGCATGGGGACAGCAAGGATGGTGGAATATGATGGACATCATAGCCCTAACTTTATGTATGACTGCATATATGTTGTGATACTATACAACTTACAACTAGAGAATTGATATGTTATCCTCTATCTATGTACAATGAATCATTTACACTGTTAACATGTAAGCCTAAAAAAAAAAAAACCAAAAATGAACTAAAATGAACCAGAATACAAGCCATATTTCAATAATAACTCCAAACATTAATGGCCTATACTCATCAATTAAAAGACATAGGCTGGTAGATTAAATTTTAAAAAGACTCAAATTGTGGAATTCTTTGTTTTTAGTTTTCTGTAATTTGTATATGAGATAACTAGGTATTTATTTATTCACCTATTTATACTTGCTACTTATCCTACTTGATATTCTCTCAAAATCTGTCCTTTTAATCTCATCTTAGTTTTTGAAAAATTTTCAGATAGTTTTACTTCAAATATTTTTTTCTGCTCTGTTTTCCTTTCTTCTTGTTGTATTCTAATTATGTGTGCTCTTTGATGTTGTCCCACAGTTTTTGGGTTCCTTTTATGTTTTTTGTATTTTTGTTTGGGAAATTTTATTTTATCATCAAGATCATGGTTTTTTTCCTTGGCCATAATTTAATTGATGGCATCAGAAGGCATTCTGCCTTTCTATTTCAGCATATTTGATTTCTAGAATTTTTTTTTTGATTCTTAAAGCTTCCATTTTCCCTAACATATTTTATAAGTTTTTGCATGCTGTATACTTTTTTCCAATTAGAGTATTTAACATATTAATCATAATTACTTTAGTTTTTTTTTAACTTGGCAATTCAAGCATGCATGATACATTTGAATCTGATTTTTATCTTCAGACTACATTTTAGCATGTTTTCTGGCCTGTCTTGTAATTTTTTGTTGAGAGCCAGACATGTTTTATTGAATAATAAAAAATGAGGTAAATAGGCCAGTGATAGGAGTATTTATTTTATCTGGTGAGGACTTGTCTGATGTTTAATGCTTGCTTGCAACAAAAGGTACCAGAGGCTTTAAGTTTTCACCCTGTACTTTTTTTTTTTTTTAATCTCACTGTTTCCGTTTCTTAAATACTATTTCAGGTAGAATCTGTGTATTACTACTCTTTCGGCTATAATTGATTGTTATTATACCAGATCCTTGCTGTTGTGCGGGTCAGATACGGGACAAAGGAGTTTTTTCTAATCTTATCCAATCTTTAAGTGGGTCTATGTCTGAGGACTATGACTTTCACAAGTGTTTCATCAATGTGTATCACCCCTACTGGCACCCTTACTCCCATCTGTGACTGCAATATTCCCAACATTTTTCTTTGAAACTTTGTCCTTAATTGACTTTATTTTTAATTCATAACCTAATCCTATCAGATACATGAGGTCTTTTTGGAATCTTCAGTGAGAAACTAGTAGGGTATCTGGAAGGAAAACTGTGGAACTGAGAGGGTTTCCCTAACTAAGTCTACAGGACTCCAGGGTTTCCTTAATCTCAAATTAGCCCATATTCTGTCTCCAGCCATTCTTCAAGATTATATACCCCAGCTGACAGCTCTAGCAGTACATTGTTGGGTTCAAGAAATGGAATTTGATTTTCAGACTTTTTTGTTACTGTAAGGATAAGATCGATGACTTCTGATTACTTAACATACCAGAGGTGAAACATGAAATCAGTTTCTTAATTTTAAAACAATGTTTAAAAACTTGTTTAATTTTATTCATTCTTTTAATTTCTATACTCTTTTTTTCTTCTCTGATTTTCTTTCTATTTTATCATCCATTTTATTTGGGAAATGCTTTTGTTGAACACAGAAAACCAATGAGATTAATTCGATTTCACATTTTCAATCTTATTCCTACATCTTCTGTAGACTGTTTTTAATTTCTTTAGATAGAATAATTTATATAATTTTATATAATGATTAGTTTTATATATTAAATAGTTTATAGTTTATCAGATCTACATTGTATTGTTTCTACTCATTCTTTCTTAAACAAGGTACATAGATTCTATTGGATGATTAAAAATTAATAAATAAATTTAAAATCATAAAAAAGAGAAAATCTTTTTATAGAATAAGCTTTTAATTTTATTCATTTTCTCTATTGTTTCTATTTTCTTCTATTTTATTTTATTGATTTCTGTTCTTTTTGTTTCCTTCTTTTTATTGCTTTGAGTTTAATTTGTTTCAGTTTCTTAAGATGGAAGTTAAGTCATTAATTTAGACCATATCCCCACCCCTGGTACTGGGGATTGAAACCAAGGGTGCTCTACCTCCCCAGTCCCTTATACATTTTAATTTGAGACAGGTCTCACTCAATTGCCCAGGATGGCCTTGAACTTGCAATGTTCCTGCCTCAGCCTTTGAAGTTTCAGAGATTACAAGTGCACACCATGTGCCTCACTAGACACACTCTTTTTTCCTAAAGTAAGCATTTTAATTTCCATCTAAGTACTGCATCTCACACATTTTAGTGTGTTGTGTTTTCATTATCAATTAAAATATTTTCTAATTTCTGTTATATTTTCTTTTTGAGCATGATTTATTTAAATGTTTTGGTTAATTTGCATGTATTTTGGGTATTTAAATATCTTGCTCTTTATTGGTAGTTTAAGTCCTTTTTCAGTACATATCATAAATTGTGTGATTTTAGTCATTTTAAATGAATTGATAATTGTTTTGTAATTCAGCATATGATCTCTTTTGTTGAAGATTTCATATTGTCTTAAAAAGAATTTATATTTTGCTGCAGTTGAAAACATTTTATAAATGTTAATTAGGTCAGCTTTGTTGTTATTTTCATTCAGTGTCCTTACCAATTTTATTTCAACCTATTTTATTAGTTGTTGAGAGTGGAATGTTAAAATTTCCATTTGCAATTGTGGATTCAACCATTTCCCTTTTTAATTCTTCACTTTTTTCCTTTAAGTCTTTCATAGCTTTTTTATTGAGCACATACATATTCAGGATTATAATGGCTTCTTAACAAATTAATCCTCTACCATTATATCTCTTTATCAATGTCTTTTTAGTTATGAAATTTTATTATTTTATGAATCTACTTTGTCTGATATTAATATAGCCACCCCAGCTGTCTTAGGATCAGCATGTATATTTTTATTGTTCATCTATTTGAACCATTTTATATTTAGTGTATTTCTTGTAGACAGCATATAGTTTTGTCTTTCTTTTGTACCCAGTCTGATATTCTGTGCTTTTTAATTGGAGAGCTGAGACCAGGTTTCTTTTATGTGCAATCTATGAATCCCAGAACTATCCCAAGGCTCTTTAAGGGTTGTTTGTATATCAACACTATTTTCATAACAATACTAGGGCTCCCCCACTGCCCCCCCACAGCCTTTTTCACTGTAGGGACATTTGCACTGATTGTGCAAAAGCCAGCATGAATCAAGGCAGTGACAAGAAACTGTACTGTAGTCATTGGCATTCAATATGTAGTTGAAAGACAAAAAAAATTTAAATATCATTTCCCTTTTTTTTTCCCCCATGGTACTGGGGATTGAACCCAGGGCCTTGTGCATGCAAAGCAAGCACTCTACCAACTGAGCTATATTCCCAGCCTGAAAACCTTTTTTATCAGAGTAGAATGTATTAACTTTATTAAGCTCATATCATTTAAATATTCCATTTATCAAATTGGAAATACACATAAAAAAACTTCTGCTATATATGGAAATACAATATCCTGAGTGAAAACATCTGAGATTACTTTGTTGCAAGCTGAATTAGCTACTTTTTACTTGAAAGAACAACTCACAAAATATGGTATTTCAAGCTTGGATATTTGGCAATGATTTTCCCAAAAAAACAAATGTAATTATCCTGTCACTTAAAGGAAAACTACTACTATATTTTTGCCAATTTCATCTAGTATCAAACATGAGTGCCCATAATCATATGAAAAACTATTAACACACTCCTTTTTTCATCTACATAACTCTGTAGAGCCAGATTCCCTTCATACAGTGCAACAGAAAAAACATGTTGAAACAGATTGAATGCAGAAATAGGAGTATCCAGCTATCTCCTATTAAGTCAGACATTAAAGAAGTTTGCAAAAATGTAAAACAATGGTACTCTTCTCACTAAATGTTTTTGTATTGAAAATATAGTTCTTTGTTTAAAAAGTATATTTATATTATTTAAATGGAATGAATATATTCAGACTTTATTGCACTTTAATAGCTAATATATATTAACTTATATATTTGCATATGTACATGTATGTGCATGTATATATTTGAATGAGTAAAAATTCTTTGGAATCCTCAATACAAAAAATTCTAACACCACAGGTTTAATAATTGCTAATTTTGACTTTACATTTAATATAATTATGTATATGGTTGGATTTAAGATTAATGTTTTTTCTTTTTCTGTACTTATATTTTATTGTTTTCCAATGGCATCCACCCCTTGAAGATGAGTGACTGTGCTCTTCAAAAGGGTCTCAGTTCCTCCATTTGGCATAGTCTTTTTATGCACATATATTACCTGACATTGGACCCCTTGTTACAGAGTCTCATACTAATGTTAGTTTAAGAACCAGAGTAATAATGATAATAATTGGATGACCAATGTTTTTTCTCCTTTACTAAATCGCTGTTATAGGTGGAATCCCTCTATTGCCTGAGTTCTCCTTTAGGGCTTGGGAACTTTTTAACAGTTTTAATATTAAGCAGATTTATGGAAAATTCCCCCTCCCTTTTTTTTTGGCACCAAGGATTTAACCCAGGGGTGCTTAACCACTGAACTCCATGCCCAGCCCTTTTTATTTTTTCTTTAGAGATAGGGTCTTGCTAAGTTGCGTAGGTTCTCCAACTTATAATCCTCCTGCCTCAGCCTCTTGAGTTGCTGGGATTACAGGCCTATGCCACTACACTGGGTTATTAAGCAGATTTAATACATATTCATTAGATCCATCTTAACTAGTTAAGGAAAGAAAAGCAAAACTGGCATGGACAGCCATCTTATGAAAATATAGCTATACCTGACTTATTCAGCAAACCTTTATTAGCTTCTTACTTCATAATAGACACTTGGGTATGCCCTGAAACTACAAATAAGAAACAAATCCTGCCTTCAAGGGGTCTGTGGTCTAGAAATGAATGAAATATATGTACAACAGATTTTAAGCTGACATGCTGGAAGCACACTGATGGAATGATCAAACAATAGAGAAAATGTATCCCTTCAGGGGAAAGTAAGGAATGGCTTCCTGGGCTCTGTGTAAAGATCTGACTAAGAATTTTCCAAATTGAAAATTGGCATGTTTGGGGTACTACAACCAATTGTGTATGGCCATTGCACTATGCCAGTGGGAGGCAAATTGTAGTGTTAAGTGGTATGGCTGAGTGGTAGTGAGAGACAAAGAACACTGAAGACAGCATTTCATACTAAGAAATTTGGAGGGTTACAGGTGCCAGAATCTAGCAAAGAAGGATCAAAGAGTCTTTTGTCTGGGAGCAACGAGATTGAGATTGAGATCTAGATCTAGAAGCAGTGCAGAAGATGGAATGAAGAGTTACAGGAAATTAGAGGCAGGTAACTCAGTTAGGATACTGCTTTTCCTAAGAATGCATTAATTCAGAGATGGAGACTGAGTTTTTAATGCCTTTTTGGTGATCCCATTGCAAAACCAGGGTGACAGCCATTTGCAGACTCTTGATACCTGTTAATTACTCTTTCATACCCACTTTGATCTTATGCTGCTTCTTTGACTACTTCTCATTCACTCACTTAACAAATAAGTATTTTGTGCCTACTATGTGACAGGCAATTATGCAAGTTCTAGAGTTATACACAGTCTTTGCCCTCATAGCTTATAATCAGAAGATTAAGAAACTATTAGAAATGTAAGGATGGCTTTGAATGTTTTCTTCTGGTCAAATGCCTGTTTTTCTCCTCTCCCTCTCAAAACTCCACTAAGATGACAGTAAATAAAAGAGATCCAACCCAACAAGGGGCAATGAAGAGGAGAGGAACTTGGCGTATGAGAGACACTTTATTCAATGTTTGGAGGGTGGAAAGGTAGATACCCAAGTTAGTGAAACAGTCAGCTACAACATAAGAGCCAAAGGAAGGTGTTATGGTTTGGATGTGAGGTGTCCTCCAAAGCTTATGTGTGAGACAATGCAAGAAGTTTCAGAGTAGAAATGATTGGGTTGTGAGAGTGTTAACTCAATCAGTGAATTAATTCCCTGGTAGGGATTAACTGAATGGTAACTAAAGTGGTAGGGCATGGCTGGAGGAGGTGGGAACTGGGGGCATGGCTTTAGGATATATATTTATATGTGGCAAGAGGAGTCTACCTCTCTGCTTTCTGATCACCATGTGAGCTACTTCCCTCTACCACACACTCTGCCCTGATAACTCAGTCTCAACTCCAGCCCTGTGGAATGGAGCCTACTATCTGTGGATTGAGACCTCTGAAACCGTGAGCCCCTAAATAAACCTTTCCTCCTCTACAATTGTGCTGGTCAGGTCTTTCAGTCACAGCAGCAAAAAAGCTAAAACAGAAGGGGATACCAAGGCACTGGAGAGCAGGTACTCTCCCAAGCCTTTAGATGACTTTTCTCAGCCTGATACCTTTATTGTAGCCGTTGGAGTTTCTAAACTAAAGGCACCCAGTTAAGCCGTGCCTAGAGTCCAGACCCACAGACCATGAGACAATATATGTTGGTTGTCTTAAGCTTATAACTTTTGGGGAAATACATTACACAGCTATTGATAACTAACACATAGTTTGTGAATTTTTGTTTGTTTGATTACAGAACCATTTTGGGGGGCTGTTTTTCTATTGTGTTTTTACATTTCTATTTCTGTTTTATCCTTCTTTCTGCTATAGCCCAAAACTGCTGTTTTCTCAATTTCTATCAGGTTTAATTTTTTTTAGTTTTTTAAAAATATTAAATAATACTTTTCATATGGTCTTATTTTTTTTTGGCTTTGTTAAATATAGATATTTAATGCCATAAAAATTTTACTGAGAACTCTAGTAACTGTATCCTAGATTTTGATATCTTTGGATCATCATCACTATTTTAAAATATTTATGCAATTTCTTGCTATAATTCCCCCTGAATCCAAGTGTTACTTATTGCCATTTTTCAGGAGGAAAGAACTTTCTGGTTTTTAATTTCATTATTTTTTACTTGAGTTGCATTATTGTCAGATAATTCTTTGAGATTTATTGAGAATTTCTTTATGATATAGAATGTGACTTTTCACAAGTTTTGATGAGAAAATGAGAAGTAGGTATATTCTCTAGTATTGGGCTTGAAGTTTCAAAATATACTGATGAAACTGCCTCATTGATTTTGTTATTTAGGTGTTCTATGCCCTTAAAATGTTATCCTTTTGATCTTCTTGAGTTAAGAAGTATATTGAATTCTAGTTTTTGCATGTATTTTGTCTTTGTTGTCCTTTTATATCCTGTGGTTTCACCTCTATGCAAATTCTTGCTGTTTTATTGAATATTTGAATATTAATAAATGTTATATATCTGTTGAAATTATAAAGTGATTTTTTATATTTTTTATGCTTTTGTTCTGAATCTATGTCAGATATCACAATTGTGAACCCTATTGTATTAGTCAGCTTTGTGTCACTCTGACCAAAAAATAAAGAAGAAGAAGAAAGAAAAAAAAAAAAAACACCGGACAAGAAGAATTTAGAGGAGGAAAAGTTTATTTTAGATTCAGTGTTTCAGAGGTTTCAGTCCATGGTTAGCTGACTCTATTGCTCTGGGCCAAAGGTGAGACAGAGCATCATGGTGGGATAGCATAGCAGAGGAATTAATCCACTGATTAGGTAACAGCTCTTGTGATCTAATCATTTATTTCTTAACATTCCTGCATTAACACAGGAGTTGGGGGGACACCTCATATCTAAATATAACACCTATCATTTAGTCTTTGTTCTTTGTGCAAGTATTTACTTACGTAGTGCCTAACACTAGTCCTTGTTTTGGTGTCTCTCTAGTCTTTTTGATTCTATGAAGCTCTGGTAGATTTTTCTGAAAGCCTTTATGGTAATAGTATTTTGTGAATATTTGTATGTTTGTAACAGTTTATCTATAACCTTCCTATTTGAAATTGATTTTACCTGGATGTTAAATCCATGATTGACATTTTCTTGAGCGTCTTAAATATGTAACTTTACTGTCTTCTGGCATAAAGCACTGCTGTAGTCTTATGACAATTTATTGTTCTTTAAAAGAGTTTTAGTTTTTCCCTAGATACATAAATATTCTTTTTCTTTTTTTTAAAGTTTAACATTGTTACTAGACTATGTTTTAGTGTGCCATTAGGGGTTAGTTTACCTAGCATATGATGTGGCCTTTCAATGTAGTTTCAAGTTCTCATTTATTTCAAGACAGTTCTCCTGAGTTATAGTATTTAATATTTGTCCTATTCTGTTGCTTTCAATTTTCTCCTTTGGGTTCCAATTATACGTATTTTGGCTTTTTTCTTTTTGCTGTTCTATCTAATCTTTCTTTCAAGTCCTTCTTGTCCCTCCCTTAATGCCTTTTAAAAACATAGTTTTAAACTTTCATTTTTCTGTCTTTTACTTCTCTTAAAGCATCATCTATTCTGTGTTCCTTCTGGTTTCATTTTTATTGCTAAGAATAATTTTCTTTTTTCTAATATTTTGTTTAGTTTTCTTATCTATTTTTTAAAAATATTTGTTTTCAACAATCACTTTATTTTTTAAAAAGTTTTTTTGTCTTTTGTTCTATTTTATTGTCTTTGGTTTCTGAATTTTTCTAATTTTGATAATGCTGTTTTCTCAATTTCTATCAGTTTTAAAATTTTTTAGTTTTTTAAAAATATTAAGTTATAGTTTTCATATGGTTTTGTTTGGGTTTTTTTTTTTTTTTTTTTTTTTTTTTTTTTTTTTTTTTTTTTTTTTTTTTTTTTTTTTTTTTTTTTTTTTTTTTTTTTTTTTTTTTTTTTTTTTTTTTTTTTGGCTTTGTTGTATTGTCTGTCTATTGGGATGTTATTTTACTTTCTTTTTTCCCCCTTAGGATAACTTTGTATGATATTCAACTATAATCTTTTTTCTTGTGTTTATTTTTTAATGAAATAAAGTTTCTTGTGCTTTCATGAACAGAACAGAAGAGATTTCCTTTCTTTATAGATCGAGAAAATCTGTATGGCTTTTTAAAATTTTTTCCTCCAAAGTGACTAAAATTAATTTTTGAAAATTGCCTTATTTTCTACCTTCCCTTCCCAACTTTTAACTAGACCTTCTTTTTATTTTCCATTACTATTTATATCCTGCTTAATTTTGATTCTCTTTTCAGAATTTTATCCTCAGTGTAGGACTTAGTCTTATAGGGATATTTGTTTTGTTAATTTTGAGAGTTTATAAAATCCAGACTGCTCCATTTGACCTTAGTATAACATGATTCCCTGGAACTTACCCATAAGTTTTGTCCTCTAAAACCTCCTATTTCAGCTATTATTCTCAGATTGGCCCATGCTTTACACTGAGTACCACACAGTGATTTTGTGTGTGTATGTGTATGTGCATGTGTGTGTGGTGTTTAACTTCAGGACTACTAGAAGCTCATTTGTCATTGATCTTTCCTCCAGTACAAATGCAGGCACTGTCAGATCTCACTGCTGAGGCTGTTGTGTACTTGGGGGATCCTGGGAACACCTTATCATCTAGATTTATTGTAGAGATCACCTGTGGATCCTTTGTTTTGCTTTCCTAGTTGCTCTTTATGTTCATAGGGAAATTAAAACTATACTGCTTCTGCTACCACCTACTCAAACATTCTTTCTGATGTTCAATTCAAGTATCTTAGACCTGTGGAAGTATACTCAATTACTTGTTTCCTTTAAACATCATCCCATTAGTTCTTGATAGTTTTACTCTATGGCACAAAAGATGTCTAAGGTGTATAGACATTTCCTGACTCAGAGTTTGAATGGGTGTTTCATAAAGAGCTTTTAATTCTTTTTATTTTTTTTACATTGTCTACCTGGGCTGTGAAGTATTTTCTTGAATATCCAAGCAAGTGCTCTCCAAGAAGGTTCACAATAGTATAAATTGTCTTCATTAAGGCTATGTTGACCAAATAAATATGTTATATCAGAGATAAGGGGGAAAGTATGATATAATAGAGCCATAATTGTACTTGAAACTGAATTGGAAATAAGGAATCATCAAATAGTGCAATACAAAATGAAAGAAAAGCAAAATGATGGAAAATAATGAATGTTTACTGAGTGTCTGTCATTTATTAGGTAGAATATTGGGACTTTTTTATGCTACCTTATTTGATTGACCCTTAGAAAAACCTAGTGGGCATGCAGAGTATGTATAATTATTCTAATATTACAACTATGGAAATAGAGGTTCAGAAGACTTACTCAGGGTCATCCCAGCAGTATACAGACTGAGTAATATAATAGGTATATAGAAACATTTTTGTCCTAAATTACTACCTAAAGGTACCTTGAAAACACACATACACACACACACACATCAAAGTCTGAAAGTTATAGAGATTTTACCAGGAAATACATAAATACACATATACATACATACATATATATTTATTTTATTTGGGGTTTGCTCAGCTTCTTTAGTCATTTGCCAAGTTTGGGAAGTCTTCAGGCAATATTTCTTTGTAAAAATTTTCTCCTCTTAAAACTCTTAAGGCATGAATATTATGTCTCTTATTATAATCTTAATGTCTTTGGGGCAGTGCTGCTCATTTTTAAGTTTTTCAGTATATTTTATCTTCTTTACCAGATGGGTTAATTTCAATAGTTTCATGTTCAGGTTCATTAATTCTTGTTTCTGTCCCTCCATTTTGCTGTTAAACTCATCAGTTGACTCTCTTATTTCAGTTGTTATATTTTTCTGTTCAAAAAAATCTCTATTTTTAAATTTCTTAGTTTCTATTTTTAATGTGTTTGCCATGCCTTTCTATTTTATTTCATTGGCTGATGGAAGTGTTCCTCATTACTGATGAATGAGAATAAGGATTCTGGCTCCCTACTGAGCTCCTGTGGTCCACATGGGTAGGTGAAATAGGGGTATCTCATTATGTTCCCCAAAGGGTCTCCACTGACAGCACAGGTTGGGGGCAGTTGCCCTTGTTACTGGTGTATCTCAGCTTGGGATGCCATAACAAAATACCATAGACTGAGCCGCTTACACAACAAAAATTCATTTTCTCATAGTTCTGGAGGCTAGAAATCCAAGATGGAAATTCTGACAGGGTTCAGTTTCTGGTGAGGATTCTTTTGGCTTGTAGATAGCTACTTTATCATTTTGTCATCAAATGGTGGGGATGAGGAGAGAGAGAGAGAAAGAGAAAGAGGGTGGCGGGGGGGGTACTCTCTGGTGTCCTTTGAATTGGGGTGGAGGGACATGATCCAGTCCATAGCACAGTGGCTGTTCATGGAAATCCTGGGTCTCTTCTAGGTCTCCTGTGATATGATTATAGAGGGGAGAGGGAGGAGCATCTAATTGTGACTAAGTGGGATGGTCTCCTTTGACTCCCAGTCATGGAGGTGATGGGAACTGTTACTTTTGTAATTATGTTAGAATGTGGAGAACTTGTCTTTTCAGAATGAATGAGACTCCCCTTGATGAGAGGCAAACTGTTATGTTGTGAGTGGGGCCACCTGGCAAGGAATTGTAAGTGGCCTCTAGGTATCCAAAGCAGCCCTGCTGACAGCTAGCAAGAAAATGGAGACCTCAGTCCTACAGCTCCAAGAAGTTGAATTCTACTAGCTATGGCATGAGATTGGGAATGGAGCTCCATAAAAGAAAGCATCCTGGCTGAAACCTTGGTTGCAGCCCTGTGAGACTCTGAGACAAGGGCTCAGCTAAGCTATGCCTGGACTTCTGACCTATAGAAATTGTGAGACAATAAATGTAAGTTATTTTAAGCCACTGTTAGTGATACTTTGTTGTGGTACAATAGAAAACAAATTCAACACTCCAATTTCCTTCATATATATGACCTACCTCTCCCCTACCCTACACATTGCACCAATGACATAAACAGAGTAAATATAAACATTTCGGGGCATGTTTAATGATTTATCTACAGAAAAATCTGACAAAAACTTGATGCATTACTTGCCATATGAAGTAAGTGGGTTTACTGGAGAATAGTGTCCTCTGCCAAAAGTTGGAGGAAACAACAAAGGGTAATAAAATTTAATATCAGAGGAGATGGTAACAGATGGACTGTAGGCTTTAAAAAAAATACTGAAATCTCTAAGGTGAATGAATCTTTTATGACTAAATATGGAAGACAGGTTTTACAAGTATACAGAAAAAAAGCAAAGTTGAACTATCATGAAAAAGACTGAAAATAAAAAGTTAAAAGGCACAAATGTATGATTAGCAACAAAAAGTACATTTGTGCCAAGAAGTTAATCAAAGAATAAAATAAAACAATTTTAATAAGGAAGATAGTAGTAATGAAATGTCTCATATTAAGAAACATGAAAGGCAAAGAGAAATCACTGTGGAGCAAATCATGATAATGCTGGCATGGGTGCTAAAATATCATCAAAGAAACAAGTTTTCACTCCAGAAACACAAACTTATCAGTTAGTTCTTGCCCATTTCAAAATTCCAAAGAAGTTGCATCCAAGATACAGCATGAGTCTCATGCTAGCCAAACATCATATTATTTTTTCCTCAATTAAATCTTCTTGGTGAGCTACAAATGTTTTTTTGTCACTAACCACTCCAGGTGGGCCTTGTTAGCTCCCAGTTTATTGCCAGATTGTTAAGCCCACTGCTCAACTGAGTGCTGTCATTTCCTCCTCTTCCCACATTTGCTACCTCCACTCTTTTAAATCACAACTGCTTAGCACTCCCACTCTTGCCTTATAACTTCCGCCTCCTCATGTGCTTCCACATGGCCCTACATGGTGGAAACAAAATTCTCTTACCCATCTGACATCACCTTTTTCCTACATATTCCTCCCTAAAAGCTCTGCTCTTCTGGGAAAATGATTCTGAAACTATTTTAATGCAGAACTGAAGAAGCACAGAATCTACTAATCTAAAGAATCTCTCTTTGATCTCAAAGATATCAGTAGTTCCCTCCATAAGCATAACTTCCTCCTTTCTATAGGTCCCTGGGTCTTAACTGCTAAACAGATACAAATCATGAACCTGAGAGACAAAGACTATGTTATTGGGCCCAAATCTATCCGTTTGCCACTGGAAAGTCAACACTCGGCAGATGAGAATTGGTAAACTTAAAGAAATTGGGTTTATTCAAAAGCTGGCACCCAGAAAAGGCCATCTTGGGGAACTCAGGTTCGTGAAAGGGCTTTTATAAGGAGGGAAATGAAGTGCAGCGGGATAGTGGTCCTGGTGCTGTGTGGGGTCTTTGTCATTCAGGGTGCCTGCCTCTTTTTTGGTCTGGAACATCACAATTGACCTTGACCTCCTGAGGCTAGGTCCTGTTAACTTTTTAGACAGAACACATTACTTTTCTGTAAGTTAGGCATCATTTCATAGTTCTGATGTAATCTGGAGGCCATCAGATGGTCTGGATCCTATAAATCGAAAGAAAGGTTATTTAGCAACTAGCATCTCAATCATTTAGGTGAGACTTTTCCTTTGAATTTAGAATGCTGAGCAAAGGGAGGGGAAGTAATCTTGTAAAGCACTGGCCACTGTTACAACTAAGCCCATGAGAATATGTTATAGATGTTCTCTCTCCTGTTTTCAGTGACCAACAAACAATTCTTGATTGGTTATAAATGTTATTGGAAACTTGGCCTCCTGTTCTAAAAATTATATTATTTAATTAATTGATTCAATAATTGCATCTTGCTTGCTGATTATATAGTGTCATTGCTTAGTGCTATATATATATTTTGGAGGACAGACTTTCTGAGAGACTGTAAGGATCAAAAATAAAGGAAGGGGACTGGGGTTGTAACTCAGTGGTAGAGCACTTGCCTAGCACACATGAGGCACTGGGTTTGATCCTCAGCTCCACATACAAATAAATAAATAAAATAAAGGCATTGTGTCCATCTACAACTAAAAAATTTAAAAAACAAAAAATAAAGGAGGGCTGGGGGATATAGCTCAGTGGTAGAGCACTTGCCTACCATGTGCAAGGCCATGGGTTCCATCCCCAGTACCACCAAAACAAAACAAAAAGAAAAAATTTTAAAAGATTAAAAATAAAGGAAAAATACATGGTATTTTTATATATGGTAATTATAGTCAGACCATACTATGGTAAAATTTAAAAGAAATTTAAGTACCCAGCAGAAGAGAGTTCAGGCATGGAGAATGAGATGAGGGGATCTAGGTGCTCAGAGAATGTAATGGCTGATTTTATAGGTCAACTTGACTGGGTTAAAGAATGCTCAGATAATTGGTAACATTAGTTCTGTGGCGTGACTTCAGGGTGTTTTCTGGAACAGATTAGCACATGAATTGGTGGACCAAGTAAAGATTGCCTTCACCAGTATGGGTGAGCATCATCCAATTCATTGAGAACTCTGATAGAATGAAAAGGTAGAGGAGGGGTAAATTTGTGTTTTCTTCTTGAGTGAAGACATCCATCTTCTGTCCTTGGACATTGGTTCTCCTGATTCTCTGGTCTTATGACTTGGACAGTGACTTAAAAACACTGGCTTTTCAGGTTCTCAGGCCTTTGGGCTTAGACTGGTACTATACTACCATCTCTAGCTTGTAGATTGTGAGACTTGTAGGCTTCCATAATCATATGACTTGATCCCTCATAATAAAGACCTACTTAAAGATTAAAAAGATAAACAGAGACAAATTTGTAATGTGTGATGCCTAACAGACTCTGGAGTCAATCTCTTCTGGCTGGGAATTCTGATTCTGCTACTTCTCAGCTATGTAAACTTATACAAATTTCTTCTTGGTTTCTTCATATATAAGATGGTATAGCTCAATATTAGAGCATGTGCCTAGCTAGCATGCTGAAGGCCCAGGGTTCATATGCAGTGTATGGATGCGTGCGCACGCGCACACACAAAATGATTATGGTTCCTAGATTCTAAAAGTTGAGAGAATTAATTAAAATACAACATGCAAAATAATTAATACAGTGCCTGCTGTATAGGGAAAAAAATCAATGGATTTTAGCTGTTGCTGTTATTTCATCTTGTCTGCATTTATGATAAGCTGCCTTTCTAGGTATATAGTGTGGAGGGATTGCTGATTTATGGTTCCTTAGTCTCCAAGAAGTCAAGCATCCCATAAGCATAATTAATTGAGCTTAAAAGATTATTAGTTTCTATCAGGTGTGGTGGTGTGCACCTGAAGTTCCAGCTACTTAGGAGGCTGAGGCAGTCAGATTGCTTGAGCCCAGCAGTTTGAGGCTTGAGCCCAGCAATTTGAGGTCAGCTAGGCAGCACATGGAAACCTAATGTCTTAAAAATTTCTTTTAGTTTAAAACACATACATTCTTGTACAAATGTATTTCTTTATTGCAATGCCTTTGCATACTTTTTATGGTAATTATTGTCAGACCATACTATGGTAAAATTTAAAAGAAATTTAAGTACCCACTCAAATATACTAACTTTACAGTCTATTTGTAATCCCTATTTTTCTCAGCCCAAATTTTCCTTTAGAATTCAGCAACAATGCAGAGGAAGAAGAAAATAATACTCATCCAAATCTCTTTTGGTGTAAAACTATTTCTATGAGAGTTTTGAGACTTTCAGCCACATTGGCATTAAAAGGTTTCTGAGCTACAAGACTTAACTACCCTCATTAAAAGGTGACTTCTTTATTCTCTCTGAGTCCACTGTGCTCATTGACTTCAGTCTGTGTTAAGTAGACTTGGGCTTCTACATGACTCTGAACATTGGTGTTCTAGTCCCCACAGACTCGTTCATAGCACTTCTTGCTGCCTCTCACTCTCTATACAATTGTTATTAAAGTGATTTCCTGGAGAATTTTAACATTTTACCTTCAAACCTCAACTTTTCTCTTTTTTAAAAATATACTTTTAGGCGATCCTGAGCAAGAAGAGTGAAGCAGGAGGCATCACAATACCAGACCTTAAACTTTACTACAAAGCAATAGTAACAAAAACGGCATGGTACTGGCACCAAAATAGGCATGTAGACCAATGGTACAGAATAGAAGACACAGAGAGTAATGCACATAAATACAACTATCTCATACTAGACAAAGGAGCCAAAAACATTCATTGGAGAAAAGATAGCCTTTTCAACAAATGGTGCT
>PVHX01029853.1:0-16469 GCA_004024805.1 Geosciurus inauris | reverse complement strand
AACATCTTTTTTATTTCAACATTGTGTTCACTATTATAAACTTTTTCTGTCTCTGTATAAACTTTAGAATCACTTGGTTTATATGAACACAACTTTCTAGCAATTTGAGATTTCATTGAAATCATATCAAGTTAGGAACAACTGAATTTTGACAGTATTATTACTATCCATGATCATATGACACTTCTTTGATTTCATCAAAGCTTTGCAGTTTTCATCTAAATCTGACATTAATTTTAGATTTATAGATACCTAAGTATTTCATTTTAGGAGGGTGCTAATGAAAATGGGGTTTTTACTTTGTTTTTTGAACACTGAAGATTGAATCTAGGGCCTTTTATATGCTAGGCAAGCACTCTACCACTGATCTACATCCCCAAACTGGCATGTTATTTTTAACTAAAAATTCCAATTGTTCATTACAATTGGAATATAGGAAAGTAATTGATTAATTGACATTAATCATTCATCCTGAAACTGTGCTATAATTGTCTGTTCTAGAACTTTTGGATTTTCTACATAGACAAACTGCAAAAATAGGACAGTTTTACCTCACATTCTAAATTTTATCTTTTGCTTTTATTGTATTGACTTCCAGTATAACTTGAAAAGGCTGGTAAGAGACATTTTATAGAACCTAAGAGAAAAAAGAATTTTTTCAATTACTCCTTTTTCAATTACTCCTTTGTGTTTTTCAATTACTCCTTTGTGTTTTATGTAATGACACATCATGAGTCTCCTTGTGTCTTTTGTGTAGGCACTCTTATAAAGATATGTTCTTGGCTACTAGGGGGATTAGCTTTGAAAGATGCAATAATGTATTTTGAATAGATATAAATTAAATTGCATATACAAGCTATGTTCCTTTAAGGCTTTTTCTTACATTGATGATGTCACACATTACAAATTTGTTGTATAATCATTAACAATTTGATTGTTTTTAATACTATAAAATAACTAAAATTACATTAGTAAATATTTGTCTATATTTTTTGTTTTACCTTTACTGGATAACTATTATCATATTGCTTTGATTTACTGTCTAGTATCTTTCAATTAAAATCTTTCTTTAGAATTTAATAATTTAATTGATACACATATATGCTCCTATAATGGGGTTGACTAATACTTCTATACATGCACATGTCCTACATTTATCATATCCAACCAACTTTATTCTACACTCATTCCCTAGTACCTTTTCCAGAACCAAATAATTTCTATTCTACTTTCAAGCTGACATTTAAAATATTTTCCACATAATAAATGTACTTATTTTTCTATGTCTGGATTATTTTACTCAATGGTGTTCTATAGTGCTATCCATTTTGCTGCAAAAGACAGATTTTCACCTTACTTTATGGCTCAATAATAAAACATTGGGCATATATACCATATTTTAATTTTTCCATGTATATTTGGTGAGCATCTAGACTACTGTGAATAGTGCCAAGCAAAACATGAATGTGTAGGTATCATTTTGTACAATGACGTCATTTCCATTGTATATATGTTCAGGAGTAGAACAGCTGGATCATATGGTTCTACTTTGAATTTTTGAGGTACTGCTATACTGCTCTCCACTAGTGGATATACTGATTTATATGACCAGAAACACTGTATAAGAGTTCATTTTTCTCCCCATGATGGCTAACATTTGTTATTTTTTATAATAATCACTCAAACTTGGATGAAATAGAGAATTTTCATAAAGTTGTTGGACATTCACATTTCTTTTGAGAAATATCTACTGAGATAATTTACCCATTTACCATCAAGTTGGTTTTTTAAAAAGTTGTATTGTGTTCTGCATATATTTTGGATACTAAATTTCTGTGAGGTAAATAGCTGCCAAATATTTTCTCTTATTCTGAGGGTTGTTTCATTACTCTGTTGATTGCTTCTTCAGTTCTGCAAAAACTTTTGATCTGACATCCCATTTGTCAATTTTGCTTTTGTTTCCTGTGCTTTTAGTGTCTAATACAGAAAATCATTGCATTCACCATTGTTTCTGAAATATTTTCCCTATGTTTTCTTCTAGTGGTTTCAGAGATTCAGATCTTCAATCCATTTAGAATTGATTTTTTTGTGCAGTCTGAGAGATTGTGGTAAGATTCAGTCTTTTCTGCAAGTAGATGCTCATTTTTCCCAGCAGTATTTATTGAAGAGGCTGTCCTTTCTCAAACATGCTTTTGGGACCTTTATCAAGCTCACATGACTAGAAATGTGTTGCATTACTTTTGGGTTCTCTATTCTGTTCTATCAGATTGTGTCTGTTCTAATGATGGTACCATGATGTTTAGGTTACACTGACATAGTATTTCTTGAAATCAGATATGAGGTCAATCTTTACTTTTTTATATTAATTTATTCTAATTAAGTGTACAACACAATGCATTTTGATTCATTGTACACAAATGCAGCACAGCTTTTCATTTCAATAGCTGTACATGTTGTAGTATTGCACCATATGTGCAATCATCTCTAGGGTAATGTCCATCTCATTCCACCATTTTTCCTGCCCCGATGCCCCCTACCCTCCCCCACCTTTGCCCAAAGTTCCCCCATTCTTCCCATGCCCTCCTCCCACATTATGGAACAGCATCTACTTATCAGAATATTTGGCCTTCAGTTTTTTGGATTGCCTTTGTTTAGCATGATATTCTCCAACTCCATCCATTTACCTGCAAATGCCATAATTTTATTCCTTTTAATGCTGAGTAATATTCCACACCACAGTTTCATTATCCATTCATCTATTGAGGGGCATCTAGGTTGCTTCCACAATTTAGCAATTGTGAATTGTGCTGCTATAAACATTGAAGTAGATGCATTACTGTAGTATGCTGTTTTTAAATCTTTAGGGTATAGACCAAGGATCAGGATTTCTGGATCAAGTGGTTCCATTCCAAGTTTTCTAAGGAATCTCCATACTGCTTTCCAGATTGGTTGCACCAATTTGTAGTCCCACCAGCAATGTATGTGTGTGCCTTTTCCCCCTGCAACCTCACCAACACTTGTTACTTGTATTCTTAACAATTGCTATTCTGACTGGAGTGAGATGAAATCTTAGTTTTGATTTGCATTTCTCTAATTACTAGAGATGTTGAACACTTTTTCATATATTTTTTGATTGACTATATATCTTCTTAGAAGTGTCTGTTCAGCTCCTTGGACCATTTATTGATAGGATTTTTTTTTTTTTTTTGTGTTAAGTTTTTAGAGTTCTTTATATATCCTGGAGATCAGTGCTCTATCTGATGTGCGTGTGGCAAAAATTTGTTCCCAGAATGTAGGCTCTCTGTTCACTTCATTGATTGTTTCTTTTGCTGAGAAGAAGCTTTTTTGTTTGAATCTATCCCATTTATTGATTCTTGCTTTTATTTCTTGTGCTTTAGGAGTCTTGTTAAGGAGTTAAGGCCTAACCCAACATGATAAAGATTTGGGCCTACTTTTTCCTCAATTAGGTGCAGGATCTCTAGTTTAATTTCTAGTTCCTTGATCCACTTTGAGTTGAGTTTTGTGCATGGTGAAAGATAGGGGTTTAAGTTTCATTTTGCTGCATATGGACTTCCAGTTTTGCCAGCACCATTTGTTGAAGAGGCTATCTTTTCTCCAATGTATGTTTTTGGCACCTTTGTCTAGTATAACATAACTGTATTTAATGTGGGTTTGTCTGTCTTCTATTCTGTACCATTAGCCTACATGTCTATTTTGGTGCTAGTACTATGCCATTTTTGTTACTATAGCTTTGTAGTATAGTTTAAAGCCTGGTATTGTGATGCCTCCTGTTTCACTCTGCTTCCTAAGGATTGCTTTGGCTATTCTGGGTCTCTTATTCTTCCAAATGAATTTCATGATTGCCTTTTCTATTTCTATAAGAAATGATATTGGGATTTTAATTGGAATCACATTGAATCTATATAGTGCTTTGGGTAGTATGGCCATTTTTTTTTTAAAGTAAAAATGTCTTTTTATTTTATTTTTTAAAGAAATGATCTTTAGAGGTGTCAAGAGAACATTAACAATATAACAGCAATTTAAAATAAGAAGCTTTTGATGAAATCATGCTAATTACAAAGCCCACTTTGGCATACTTCAGTTTTGATTGTTGCTTTGGATCTCATGCACGTGGCAATTTGAGTTTTACTTAAGAAAACAAGTAAACTAGAATTACCACACACAGCTTGCCAGTGAAACCACAGTTACAACCCAGAGATTAGGAGCCATCTAATTGACCTAGAGGTATAGTAATTAACTACCAGGGGATAAACTAAAAGCTCATTTTGTGGACTCCAAGTGTTTCAACAGATCCCACATGTTACTTTAGTCTGTAGTATGGCCATTTTGATGATACTGATTCTGCCTATCCAAGAGCATGGAAAGTCTTTCCATCTTCTGAGGTCTTCAATTTCTTTAAGTGTCCTGTAGTTTTCATTGTAGAGGTCATTCACTGCTCTTGTTAGATTCATTCCCAATTTTTTTTTTTTTGAGGCTATTTTGAATGGGGTAGTTTTCCTCTTTCAGAGGATTCATCACTGATGTATAGAGATGCATTTGTTCTATGACTATTGATTTTATATCCTGCTACTTCAGTGAATTCATTTATTCTAGATGTTTTCTGGTGGAATCTTTTGGATCTTCTAAGCAAAAGATTGTCATCAGCAAATAATGACAGTTTGAGTTCTTTTCCTATTCATATCCCTTTAATTTCTTTCATCTAATTGATCTGGCTAGAGTTTCAAGGACTATATTGAATAGAAGTGGAGAAAGAGGGCATCCCTGTCTTGTTCCTGTTTTTAATTTTTCTTTTGCTTTTAATTCTTTTGTTTTTAATTTTGCTTTCAATTTTTCTCCATTTAGGATGATATTGGCCTTGGGGTTAGCATAGATTGCTTTAACAATGTTGAGGTATGTTCCTACTATCCCTAGTTTTTTGAACATGAAAGGGTGCTCTATTTTGTCAAGTGCTTTCTCTTCATCAATTGACAAAATCATGACTCTTAGTGTATTGATGTGATGAATTAAATTTATTGATTTCTGTATGTTGAACCAAATTTCCATCCCTGGAATGAACCTCACTTGATCATGGTGCATTATTTTTAATGTTTTTGTAGGCAATTTGCCATGATTTTATTGAGAATTTTTGCATCTAGGTTTTGGTATCAGGGTGGTACTAGCCTTATAGAATGATTTTGGAAGGGTTCCCTGCATTTCCATTTCATGGAATAATTTGAGGAGTATTGGTGTTAGTTCTTCTTTGTAGGTCTTGTAGAACTTGGCTGAGAATCCATTTGGTGCTGGGCTTTTCATGGTTGGTAGGATTTTGATGGCATCTTCTATTTCTTTGCTTGAAATTGATCTGTTTAAATTGTGTATGACCTCCTGGTTCAGTTTGGGTAAGTCATATCCTCTAGAAATTTGTCAATGTCTTTGAGGTTTTCTATTTTACTGGAGTATAAATATTCAAAATAGTTTCTAATTATGTTCTATATTTCCATAGTGTCTGTTGTGATATTTTCTTTTTCATCATGAATTTTAGTAATTTTAATTTTCTCCTTTTTGTTAGAGTGGCTAAGGGTTTGTCAATTTTATTTTTTCAACAAACCAGCTTTTTCTTTGTCAAATTTTTGAATTGTTTTTGTTTCAATTTCATTGATTTCAGCCCTGATTCTAATTATTTCCTGTCTTCTGCTTCTATTTGTGTTGTTTTGTTCCTCTTTTTCTAGGGCTTTGAGTTGTTAATGTCAGGTCATTTATTTGTTGATTTTTTCTTCTTTTAATGAATGGGCTTAATGCAATGAACTTTCCTGCCTTCATTGTCCCAAAGATTTTGGTATGTTGTATCAGAGTTCTCATTTACCTCAAAGAATTTTTTTCATCTCCTCCCTGATGTTTTCTGTAATCCATGCATCATTCAATACCATATTATTGAGTCTACATATATTGGTGTACCTTCTATTTTTTAATGTGTCATTGATTTCTAATTTTATTCCATTATGGTCAGATAGAATAGGGTAGTATCTCTATTCTTTTGCATTTAAGACTTGCTTTGTGGCATAACACATGATCTATTTTTGGAGAAGGATCTATGTGCTGCTGAGAGAAAAGTGTATTTTCTCATCGATGGATGGAATGTTCTATATATGTCAAGTCTAAATTATTGTTTTATTGAGTTCCATGGTTTGTTTGGAAGATCTATCCAATGGTGAGAGAGCTGCATTAAAGTCACTCAGTATTATTGTGTTGAGGTCTATTTTATTCTCAAAGTTGAGAAGGGTTTGTTTGATATACATAGCTGCTTCATTGTTTGGGGCATAGATATTTAAAATTGTTATGTCTTGTTGATGTATGATTCCCTTAAGCAGTATGAAATGACCTTCTTTTTCCCTTTTCACTAACTTTGGTTTGAAATCCCCTTTATCTGATATGAGGACGAATACCCCTGCTTGTTTACATTGTCTGTGTGAGTGATGTGATTTTTCTCATCTTTTCACCTTCAGTCTGTGGATGTCTTTTCCTTTGAGATGAGTCTCTTGAAGGCAGCACATTGTTGGGCCTTTTTAAAAATCCAATCTGCCAGTCTGTCTTTTGATTGAGTTTAGGCTACTGACATTGAGTTATTATTGAGACATGGTTTGTATTCTCAGGCATTTTTTTTTTTTAAACTTGATTTGGAAAGGCCAATCAAAGGATAAACCTTTAGTGTAGTTCCTCCCTTTGCAGATTTTCATTGTTTTTCATTTCCTCATGGAATATTTTGCCAAGAATATTCTGTAGTGCAGGCTTTCTTGCTGTAAATTCTTTTAGCTTTTGTTTATCACGGAAAGTTTTTATTTTGTCATGAAACCTGAAGCTTAATTTTGCTAGATATTAGATTCTTGGTTGGCATCCATTTTCTTTCAGAGCTTGGTATATGATGTTCCAGGATCTCCTGGCTTTGAGGGTCTGGGCTGAAAAGTCTGACATCTGAATTGGTCTCCCCTATATGTAATTTGTTTCCCCTCTTATAGCCCTTAAAATTCTATTATGTATGCTAGACATTTTTTTTTTTTTTTTTTACAATGTGTCTTGGTGTGGATTTGTTGTAGGTGTCTTATAAGCCTCTTGTATTTGATTTTCCAATTCATTCTTCATGTTTGAGAAATTTTCTGATATTATTTCATTGAAGAGATTGTGTATTCCTTTGATTTGAATCTGACTTCCTTCTATCCTCATAAATCTCAGGGGTTTCTTAAAAAAATATTTTCTTAGTTGTCAATGGACTTAATTATATGTGGTGCTGAGAATTGAACCCAGTGCCTCACACATGCTAGGCAAACACTCTACCACTGAGCCACAACCCCAGCCCCATCAGGTTTGGTCTTTTGATGTTGTCCCATAATTCTTGGTAAGAAATCATGAACTGAGTGTCCATTTTCACTGTATAGTCAATTTTATTTTCACGATTATATATTTTGTCTTCATTGTGTGAGGTTCTATCTTCCAAGTGATCTGGTCTGTTAATTATCCTTTCTACTGGGTTTTTTATTTGGTTTATTGTTTCCTTCATTTGAAGGATATTTTTTCCAGAATTTCTTGAAGTAATCCTTTGCTACCTATATTTGCTTTCTTCTTTCTTTGTTGGAGTGATCAATTTTTGCTTGTATTTGCTCACTTAGGTCATTCTTTAAATCACAGACCACTTTATTTATGTTCTGAACTCTGACATTTTATCTACTGCCATGTCAATGGATTCTATTGTTGTAGTACCTTGGTTTGTTAGGGTCACTTTCCTCCCTTGTCTTTTCATGTTGTCTGTGTCTTCCTCTCTTGCAGTGCCTCTACAGGTTACCAATACCTCACCTTTAAGGGGGATATCAATGTTTACAACACCCAATGCAACCAATATGCAGCCACAAATCAATTAGCTTCTATTTTGACATTTACAGTTTTGTTGCTATAACCAGGAATGAGTTTGGTTATTTTGTACCATATAGCCAATAGGTTTGCACAGGGGTTTACTGTTTCTAAGGGTGGAGGGGGAGTAGGCTGTGATGTTTATGAAACAGTATGTGAAAACAGGGGTATTGTAGAACTATTGAATGGTTAGAGGCAACCCCATGCAAGGCTCCCTGTTGCCTCTGTAACAGGATGATGTCTGTTAGTACATGTAGTTACTTTGGCACAACCAGGCCCACGGGGACCTTGGCTACAGTTTTCCAGGTCCTGGTCATTGTCCCTAGATGGTAGTGACCATGCCCCTAGTTGGTGGCAGCAGTAGTGTCAAGCCTGTAGGTACCTTGATGTTGGGCTTCCATGCCCCATTCACTGTCCCAAGGTGGAAGCTTCCTCAACTAAAGATGGCAGCAGCAGTGTCCCAATATGGAGGCAACCACTTTCAGAGGTAGGGCTGGAAGGATGGGCTGTACAATGGTGTTGGGTGGCCTGTTTGGTGACCCTGCAGTGTTGCTATAGGCAGCTACCTGTTGGTCCTGTCTGATGTCCCAGGGTGGAGATTAATGTAGGGAGGGCTATGGTGGTGGCTGCTATACCCAAAATGGAGGTGGTTTGGGTGGAGCTATAGGTTGGTGAATAGGGAACCCTGGCATGGTGCTGCTCTCCTGGTGGGCAGGCCATGTGGGGGCTCTTCTCCTTTGCCCATTTTTCTTTTGTTCTTTTGCCTGCCTTATATAATTTAGCCTTTTTTTTAATTGAATTCAGGGGTACTTGACCACTGAGCCACATCCCTATTTTGTGTTTTATGTAGAGACAGCATCTCACTGAGTTGCTTTGAACTTGCAATTCTCCTGTCTCAGCCTCCCAAAGTGCTGGGATTACAGGTGTGCGACACCGTGCCAGCTAATACTTTTTTTTTTTTTTTTTTAAATGAAAAGAGGATTGAAAGAATGAACTAAGGGAGAAAATGCAGGACTTGAGAGTTTAAACACTCACAGCAATAAAGAAAAATAAGAAGCCAGGATCATGGTATAGGAGAAGTCTGGCATTAAGAGTGGTCCAGTGGTTTTTAAGTTTCATCCCTTGAGGAAGGAGTAGAGAGACAGGCTAACACCGCTGATAACCTATTCAGTGAAGTAATAGAAAAAATTCTGAAACTTGGAAATGAAATGCTCACTGAGCTACAAGAGACATTTAGAACACAAATAGATAAGACCTACAACAAACAATAAAACTTGTCATAACACATAATTAAAATACCAAAACTACAGAATGAGGATATAAGTCTAAAAGCCTCAAGAGAGAAACAGTAATATTTGTACTAACCAGAGTTACATCTGATTTTGTAAAATCCAGGAAGATTAGGAATGATGTTTCAAACCGTGAAAGAATAGCAGCAGCCAAGTTTGCTCTATCCTGCAAAGCTATCCTTCAAAATCTAAGAAAATAAGAGGCATCCAATGTAAGTGTAAACTAAGAGAAGTAATGGCTATTAAGCCAGCATTGTAGAAGATCTTAAATTCTACAGAAAAGATTTAAGCAAACAGAACACAAGAAGATAAATTCGATATAGAGAGGTATTTAGTATTTTCTGTAATTTTTATTTATAGCAATGTAAATGTTTTCAACTGTGCAATTAAAGACTGGCAGACAGGATTTTGAAAAAGAGACTCAACTATATGTTGCCTGCAAGACACACATTACACAGGTTAATACAACCATAAGCAAAAGGAAGGGAAAAGATATTTCATGTGAATGAAACCCAAAAGCAAGCTGGAGCAGCTACTCTCAACTGACACAGCAGATTTTAAGCCAAAATCAGTCAGAAGATACACGGTCAATTGATATGGGTAAAGTCACTTCATACTGGTAAAAATCCAATAGGTGTATAGGCATTTGGTGCATAAATATCTAAGTAACAAAGTAATCACTACCTGACATAATGGCTCAGACATCTTAATACAGTAACACCGGGTGATTTTTACCACTTCTCATCAACAGATGGGTTACCCAGGCATACAATCAAACAGACCTAACTGGTACCTATAGAATATTTCACCTAACAACAGTTGAACACAATTTCTCTCAGCTGCTCATGGAAAATTTTCCAAAAGAGATTATATTTTAGGCCACAAAGCAAGTCTTACAAGAATTATGTTTTTAAAATTTTTGCTATCTTATCAAGATATAATGGAATGAAATTAGGAACCAATAGCTAGAAAATATAGAAATGTATGGAGATTGATATACTTTTGAATGAGTGGATCACCAAAGAAATCAGGGTATAAATTATAATATACCATAATCTGACAAAGACAGTTCTAAGAGGAAAGTTAGCTATGTCTACATAAACTGTCCCCCAAAATCTAATGATGCACTTCAATTCCTATACAAATAAGAACCAATTCCAAAACTACAGGAAGAAAATAAGGATCATTTTAACAAAGAGTTAGTTCTTTGCTTAGCTAACTTAAATGGGATCCAAATTAGAGTTGAAAAGGAGATAGGGATATTTTGAAAACTTATGTTCCAAAAAATGGGAAAATCCCGAAGAAATGGACAAATTTCTAGGCCTATGACTTACAAAAACTGAACCAAGAGGATATAGACAACTTATGCAGACCAATAGCAATGAGATTGAAGCTGTGATAAAAAGTCTTCCTACAAAGGAAAGCCCAGTACTGGATGGATTCTCAGCTAAATTTAAGAGCTTTTTAAGAGCAACTCATGGCAGGGCAGTGTTCTTGAAATTTTCCAGTTAATAGAATGGGGAATACTTCCAAACTCATTCTATAAAATGTAGAATTCCCATGGAAGCACAAAAGTCCCCAAATACCCAAAGCAACTGGAGCAAAAAAGACTACAGCTTTAGATATGATACCTGATTTCAAGACATACTACAGAGCCAGTATAACCCAGATAGCATAGTATTTGCATAAATATACAAAAATCATGGAATAGAGAACCCAGAAATAAGGCACCTAAAGTCAATTGATTTGCAACAAAGTTTTCAACAAAAAGACATTTGGAGAAATGATAGCTGCTTCGTAAATGTTGAAAAATGGTTATCCACATACAGAAGACTGAATCTTATTGTTTCTCCTCCTGTACAAAAATCATTTCGGGTTTTGTCTTTAGATCTTTGATGCATCTTAAAGTCTGAAACTACCAGAAGAAAACATTGCAAAACTTCAAGATATAAAATGATTTTTCTTCATAGGATACTAAAATAAAGTGACAAATGGGATAAATCAAACTAAGAATTTCTGCACAGCAAAGGTAACAGAATGAAGAGACAAAGAATGGGAGAAAATATTTGGCAGCTATTCATGTGATGTGGGATTAATATCCAGAATACATAGGGAACTCAAAAGAATTATTGAATGAGTAACTTGATTTTAGAAAATGGATGATCTCTTAAGAAAAAATATAAATGGTCAAATATGTGAAAAGATGTTTTATATCATTAACCATCAGGAAAATCCCAGGACAAACTCCAATGAGATACCATCTTATCTTAGTTACAATAATTATGAAAATAAGTGCTGGCAAGAATGTTGAAAAAACGTAAATTATAGAGAACTGTATGGGGATTCTTCAAAAAACTAGAAATATATCTACTCTATGATCCAGTTTTTGATTCCTGTATATTTTCATTTCTGAAGGAAATGAAATTGGCATACAAATGATATACATACATGACCATGTTATTATAATACTAATCATAATAACTAAGATTCAATCAGCCTAGGTGCCCATCAAGAGAATATGGTGTATATATAACACAGTGCAGTATTGGCCTGCCATAATGAAGAATGAATTCCTGTTGTTTGCTGCAAAATAGATGGAACTAGAAGATATTGTTACACAAAATAAATCAGACACAAAGACAAGCACCATATGTTTTCTCTCACATATGGAAGCCAAAAATAGTTTTGATGTGAAAGTAGAATAGTGATTACTAGAAATTGAGCAGGGTTCAGGGTGGGAAAAGTAATGTTGGATTTGATAAGTGTACGCTATGTGAGTATGGAATTAACACAATCCCATTAAGATGCACAATTAGTACAAGTTAATTTTTTAAAGGAGAGAACTCAGAGGAAACTTTCTGTATTTAAAATGTAGGATTGTGTAAAACCAATATAATTGGTTGAGTGTAAAACAATTACTGATAGAATTTAAAACTAAATGCTTGTGTTTGGTTAGAAATAATTAAAGCCAATGGAATTTATGTTTTAACTTTACAATTGTTATTGCTCGACAAAGTATAATCAATGTTTCTCCATGTATATTTCTAATATATTTCTCCATTTTGTATTTCTAATAAATTAGAACATTTCATAATAAAAGGGGCTGTAGATCTAAGCTTTGAAAAGGAATCCATAAGCCTAGGATACAAATGCCATATGCTCCAGGGTTTTTAAACAAGGCAAGACCCTTCTGAATGACAGTTGTGATGAACATCATATGCCCTGGTCTTTCAACCCAAGCATGAAAAGACCAGTGTTTGTGATGTTTACCAGCTTTGGTGCCTTGTTGAGCACCACACATCATTAGTATAAAACCCATTCAAACCTTCCTTAGCTAATTTTTTGTTTTTTGGTACTGGTGATTTAACTTAGGCACTCAACCACTGAGCCACATCCACATTTTGTATTTTATTTAGGGACAGGGTCTGAGTTGCTTAGTGCCTCACTTTTGCTGGCTTTGAACTTGTGATCCTCCTGCCTCAGCAGCCACTGAGGTTACAGGCGTGGGCCACTTCACTCAGCTACATTATGTTTTTTAATACAACGTTTTCACATTGCAGAAAGGGTCATTTAGACAAATATGTGTTCATAAATGATTTTGAACTAAATTAGAGGGATCATTTATCTCACAAAACTGGCTGGATTAAACTCAAGGAGTGAATTTATTCATTGTAAGTCTCACTGAAGGGCAGTTCCCATTTATTGATTGCTACAGTAAGAATGGCAATTAGAAATTCCAGATATCCTGGTTCTATCACAATCCAATTATTTGAGTTCAAGATGGACACTGTTCTAGGTATCTTAGTTTAGTCCATAGAATACTTTTCAGTATTACTTTTGAGTCAGTTGTCATTTTCTCCTCCTTGGAAATGAGAAAGCTATAGTTTTGAATATTAACAGTAATAACAATAGGTAACATTTATTGAGTGCTGTGTGATTGACACTGTTATGAGAGCTTTCACATATTTAATCCACATAATCTATATGGCAGGTGCTATTATCCCCATTATACTGATGTGGAAAATTAGGTGTAGAGAGGTTAACTAACTTAGTAAGGACTCACAGTGAAAACGGTGTAACATGAATTAGACAATCTACAATTTCTTTTTTGGTATTGGGGATTGAATCTAGCAGCCCTTTATCACAGTTACACCCCAGCCCTTTTTATTTTGATACAGAGTCTTGCTAAATTGCTAAGCCTGGCCTCAAACTTGTGATCTTCCTACCTCATCCTCCCAGATTACTAGGATTACAGGACTGCACACTTTGCCCTACTATAATTCAATTTCTTAACCACTATGTTACACTGTTTTCTCATGGGTTATATGCAGCCACCATCAAGTGAAGAATAGGTGGTAAAAATTTTAATTTAAAATCATTCAACTAGTTCTCAGGAGCCTACTATGTAAAAAGATGCTGCAGTAGATGCTAAGGCTATAAATGATGAAATGACATGGTCCTTGTCTTAAATAGGATAGTTAACTATATAGGAGTAAACAAGAAAAGCAATAAAGGTTGAGAGGAGGGTGAATGGTCTGGGTCTTACCCTGGAAGAGTTCACAAGAACCCTGAATTCCCATGGGACGACTGGGCTACACAGTATGAACTGCCTTACCTGCTACAGACCTACTCAGCATTTGAAAATCGAGCTGGACATTTTGTTGATCCCACACAAAATAATATTTTTCCTCAATATGTTTTGGCTAGGAATGAGCAAAGAACCATAAAGTAGCTCCTTTTGTATTTTCACTAGGTTTCTGAAATCCCAGTTCATAGCTAGAATTTATGGGTGTCCATGATGTTAACTTTGTGTGAAGATTGAATAGGACAGTTTTCCTGTCAACAGGTTAGTGAGTAACATGGCTTGTGTGCTGATATGAATGTTGTTAAAGTATAAAACTTCATATATTAAAAATGGTCCCAGGTAATGTTCAATTGCAGCTACCTTACTTTCCCAACCTTGGTCTCTGCTTAGAGGTAGGTAACTTCACCTATCTTCCTGAAGAGTGAGCTTGGCTTAATTCACTGTTTCATGTGGTCCACCTTTATTCCTTACTAAATCCGATTTCACAAAAAAAATGTTCTGAAGTTTTCTGTTATTAATCACGTATGATGGTATGATTGGAAATTTAGAGTATGGATTTAAAATGCCAACAATTTTATTGAGGTATAATTTACCTACCATAAAATCCATCTATCTATTTAAAGTAGTTAACGAGGTTTAAATTTATAACATTTCCAAAACCCAAAAATTGTCTCATGCCTAACTGCATCACTTTCTGCTGCCATCACTTTTCCAAGTAACTACTGATTTAAGTCATTTAGAGTGTTCAATTTTGAAGAAATTACAAATTGATGAAATGATTTTAAGTCTTTTGGTCTGGAGTTCTTCACTTCACTAATGGGGCTTTTGGTCATGTATCATTCTTTAGTATGGATTCCATTGTATCATCTATATCATAGTTTCTATCTTCACTAGTTGATGGATATTTTAATTATTTCTAGTTGTTGACCATTATGAATAATGCTGAGATTCTCTTACATAAATGTCTAGGAATGGAATTGCTGGATCCTATAAAAAGTACATAGGAAAATCATCTAAAAGTTTCTTAAATTAACTAAATGGCAGTGCTATTTTACATCTCAACCAGCAAAATGAAGTTTCCTGTTTCTATACATTCTTGCCAACATTTGTCTATTTGATTGTGCCCTTCCTGCTGTGCATTAAATAGTATCATTCATAACTAATGATGTTGAGAATCTTTTCATATTACATATCTTCTTCAAAGTATCTATTCAACTCTTTCCCATTGAAAAGATTGGATCGATCGTCTTATCTTGATTGGGAGGTTTTGTTATTTTCAAATACCTTATTTTTCCCAGCTATATCATGCATTCCATTTTCTTCTCTAGGAGCACTATTCTCTGCATATATATATATATTTATTGAAACTCCTGAATAACCCAAGTAGTGAATCTGAGTGTGTTCATTAAACACAACATGATTTTTGCCATTAATTTTTCTTTGATGTAAGACCTTCACTTTTTCTTCATTTTTGGAAGCACAAAATTGGATAGTAATAGTTTTCAAAGAGAAACCTGAACCAATTTTAAAATGTTTTCCTACTCCTACCCATTAAAAACATTCTTTACCCAAATAATTTTTTTCTACTAAATGTCCAAAGAACATAATTCTATCTCATTTTATGAAACCAATGTAAAAATACATTATGGGTCCCATTTATGTGGGACACAGTGAAAGCAGTATAGTGGTTTCCGTGGGCAGGGAAGAATAAAATGCACAATATGATAATAGAATTTAGGGTGATGAAAATGGTCCAGTACTGATTCATGAGCATATTTTTTGTTTGTTTCAGGCTGTTTTTCCATAATAGGTAGAGTCAGTTCTGGAATGGTGGTATAAGGAGCTTGAAAGCCTATCTGCAGCCAAATAACCATAAGTGGTAAAATAATTATGAAGAAAAGTAAACATGAAATGGTTTATACTCCCAAGAAATAGCCTAAAGGTGTAGTAAAAATGGCAGAAAATATTAAATAAAATCTTTTAAATATTAGTATGATTTGTGAGAGTTTGTGGTATTCTGAATAATGGAATCTCTATGGTGGACTGGTGTCTCCAAAAAGAGGTTTCTCTTACAACTTGTCTTTTACTTTAGGGCAATAATTTTCACTCTGAAGGGGCAGGCCAATGGAATTTTTTTATTCCTATTTTATCTTGCAAAAACTATAAACAAGACAAGTATGGTGAAATATTTGGGATTTCTTCTTCCATCCAGTCCCCATTTGAAGGGCAAAGCTCTACTCCAGATAAGGCAGATGGAAAATAGTGGGCCTTGATCACATTGTCCCAGCCCACTTGTAGAGTCCAGGTTGCATGCCAAGGAAGGTAAACAGAAAACCAAGGGCTTCCACCCTAACTCATTGCAACACATATGCAACAAAGCCACCACTCTGGAAGATGTATGTTGCTGTCCTTAACCTCAGAAACAAGAATAGAATCTTGGAAACTAGAGAAAACTGACTCATTATGTATGTACCAGGAATTTTAATGAGTTTAACAGCTGACATGTGATTAAAAACAATGGAGGACAGAAGGCAGTGGGATGACATATTCAAAGTGATGGAGAATATAAAGCAACATGTGTCAACTAAGAATTATATATCAAGAGAAACCTTTAAAAAGAATGTTAAATCAAATTTCAAATAAACAGATATTTCATGCTAACATACTCATTCTACAATAGATACTAAAAAAAACCC
>PVHX01029852.1:0-16466 GCA_004024805.1 Geosciurus inauris | reverse complement strand
TTGGTACTGGGGATTGAACTCAGGGGCACTCGACCACTGAGCCACATCCCCAGCCCTATTTTGTGTTTTATGTAGAGACAGGGTCTCACTGAGTTGCTTAGCGCCTCGCCATTGCTGAGGCTGGCTTTGAACTCGCGATTCTCCTGTCTCAGCCTCCCTAAGTGCTGGGATTACAGGCTTGAGCCACCGCGCCCGGCTACAGTATAATTTTTAAAAAAGCAATTAATATTGTTATAAGACTATGAACTAAATTACATATTTTATTCATCTTTCACCAGTTTTTCCACTATTTTCTTCTTGCTGTTCCAGGATCCAGTTTTGGAACCCACTCTGAATTTAGTTATCATTTTAGTCTTTGCCTGTGTGATAGTTCTTCAGTTTTGTTTTTTATGACTTTGAGACTTCAGAAGTATACTGGTTAGTTGCATTGTAGAATATTTCTCAACATGGGCTTTTCTGATATTTTTTTGTGATCAAATGAGGATTATACATTTTTGGGAAAGGATACTACAGAGGACATCTCTATGTACTCAGAATATCATATCAGTGGTCCATGGTGTCTTATTATTGGTCATATGATGATTTTTAAACAACAATTGAGTGGCTTTTGGCACACTCACGATGTTGTGGAACTCACCACTCTCACTAGTACCAAAATATTTTCATCACCCAAAAGAAAACTTTTAACCATTAATCAGTCACCTCCCTCTACCCCACCCAATCTGTGTTTTTACTCTGAGTTTATTTATTCTAGATATTTCAGATAAGTGTAATCATACAATAAGTAACCTTTGAGTTTGGCTTCTTTCATCTAGCACTGCTTTTAAGGTTCACCACAGTTTAGCATGTATCAGCACTTCATTTCTTTTTATGATTGAATTAACAGGTCATTGGGTATATATACTAGTTTTTCCATTTATCCCTCGAGGGACATCTGGGTTCTTTCTGTCTTTTGAATGGTGCTATTAGGGACGTATATGTTCATTTATTTGTTAAATTGATAGGTTCATATGGTAATTCTAACAAACTTTTGGGTTGATATTTAATTCTTCTTGTTTTCTTTTGAGTAAAGAGACCTAATTTTGTTACAGAATGATCAAGGTATCACAAAACTCAGAATAAAAAATATTCTTTGTATATTTCAAATATCAAAGTAAGTCATGTTTAAATCTGAAAATATTTGTCATTTTGCTGGAGCTGTTTTTTTTTGTGTTGACAGACTGTACCTCCTTTTCCATTTATAATGATAACAAGATACAATGCTAGAGTCCATCAATTTGTTGTCTTTTGTTCTATAAGTTGATGTTGTATTGCTTTGTCTTTATTTTGGACAGTTTATCTCCTAACATAAAGGAAATTTACCAGTATAAGGAAACATCTATAATAAATACTGAATTATACTTGAAGGAAGCTTTTTATAATTTTAAGTATTTTTTCATTTAAGATTTGAGATTCTTGATATAGTTTTGAACATTTCTCTATAATGATTTCACAGGATAGATAAATATAATGTATTGGTTTTTAAAAATGATTTGTACTTTTCCATATAGCAGGTAGAGAAAGGAGAGGAAATACTTTTGTGAGAAACTTGTGATCATATGGCAAATGAGAATAGAAAGTCCTCTTAAGAAAAAAATGAGGGCTACAAAGGGTATTCTTAAATCTATTTTTTTTCTTTCTTGAAATGAGGAAGTTTGTGTGTAGTCTTTGGACATATTTTCAGCAAATAGAAATCTGAGTTGGTTACTCAATAGGTTAAAATAAAGTTTGTGGCTATCTTATTACAAAAATTAGTTTCTTTTTTCTTTAATTTTTTTAGTTGTTGATGGACCTTCATTCATTCATTTATTTATATGTGGTGCTGAGGATCAAACTCAGTGCCTCACACATGCATGTAAGCGCTGTACGACTGAGCCACAATCCCAGCCCCAAAAGTTAGTTTCTAATATGCTGAAAACTTGTTGACCTAGGAAATATCCTTTGCTCCATGTGTGAGAAGCTGTAGCAGGCCTGCTGTCCCCCTCACTGTTTTCGTTCTCATTTTGAGGCTTTCACACAAGTCCACGAGACTGAACCTCTGGTTTGGTAAGAGTTTCAACTCTGGCATTTTTACCTTCTTGGGCTTTAAGTTCTGGAACAAAGCTCCTGGATTTTTTATTGACACTGATCCTATCGCCCAATGAACTCTATTGGAAGGGGGAGTAAAATTTGGAATTCTTATGGACAAGGAGTAAATTGGACCATAATTTGGAAGCTGAAGAAACCTTATTTCTGTAACCACTCTGAAGAATCAAGCATTACTGTGAGGACCCAGACTAATACAGTTTTGATAATGTGATTTATATTAGATATTTCTGAAGAATAAATGGCAGTCTCTATCTCTTAGACTACTAGTATCATTGCATTTCTAGTATGGAGACTTGGAAAACGTATTAACTTAATACTACTGTTTCTTGCATTTCATTTTTTCCCCTTTCTCACTGCTGAGTTCTTCTGGTAGTTAACTGTCTAATGATTTTCAGTGGCATTTGCTTCAGACAGTTGCTGAGATTTGGTAGCTAGGCTTGCTGACAGTTGAATATTGGACCTTGTATGCAGGATTTAGAATATATGTATATTCTAGGATGCTTATTGTTTGTAAAGCCATATATTTCTTATAAACATTCTGTTTTTTTGTTCTTGGTAACTTGTTTTTCTTACTTTCCTTAAAGGTGGAAATGTGACTTTTTGAGTGTTTAATTTTTATTTATTTTATTTATTTAATTAATTAATTTATTTATTTATTTAAATTTTTTTTAGTTGTAGATGGACACAATGTCTTTATTTTATTGCTTTGTATGTGGTGCTGAGGATCGAACCCAGGGCCTCACGCATGCGAGGCAAGAGCTCTACCACTGAGCTACAGTCCCAGCCCCTTGAGTGTTTAATTTTTAAATAAAAATATTATGTATTTTAAAGATGCAAGAGTCTTACTGTTTAAAAATTCTTTTAAAATTTTATTTGAATTAGGTATATATGACAGCAGAATGCATTTTGATTCATTGTATACAAATGGAGCACAACTTTTCATTTCTCTGGTTGTACATGATGTAGAGTTGCACCATATGTACAGTTATACATGTACCTAGTGTAGTGATGTCCATCTCATTCCACTGTCTTTCCTGCCTGCATGTCCCCTTCCCACCTCTCCCTCCCCTTTGCCCAAAGTTCCTCAATCCTCCCCCGCCCCTTTATGGATCTTCATCCACTTATCATAGAGAACATTTGGCCTTTGTTTTGTTGGGATTGGCTTACTTTGCTTAGCATGTTCTCCAGCTCCATCCATTTACCTGCAATTGCCATAATTTTATTCTCTTTTAATGCTGCGTAATATTCCATTGTGTGCATATACCACAGTTTCTTTATCCATTCATTTATTGAAGGGCATCTAGGTTGGTTCCACCATTTAGCTGTTGTGAATTGAGCTGCTATAAACACTGATATGGCTGTGTCACTATAGTATGCTGATGTTAAATCCTTTGGGTATAGACCGAGGACTGGGATACCTGGGTCAAATGGTGGTTTCATTCCACGTTTTCTAAGGAATCTCCATACTGCTTTCCAGAGTGGTTGCACCTATTTGCAGTGCCACCAGCAATGTATGAGTGTACGATTTTCCTCACATCCTTGCCAACACTTCTTATTGCTTGTATTTAAGAATTCTTTTGATTCAAATGAATGAGAGTTATTTAAGAACAACAAGTGAATAAGAATTTTATTCAACCAAGTTTTTGAAAAAGGGACAATAAAACATTCTTAATTTACTGTTCAAGGAAGAGTAAAAGCAGCAATCCCAATGTTAGTAATATTGCCATATTTTTAACTGCTAGTGAATGACTAACTTGAGTACTCTACATTAATAAGATGGAATTTTCCCATGTTAGTGCAATATAAAATCTGAATGTATGTTTGTTAAAAGCTGGGATTGTTTTGTGTAGGAAAGTTTTAAAGGGTTGGGATAATCAGAGCTACTGTATCCAGAGTGACTATTGTAATGCATTTACATTAAGCCACCAGCTTGGACTTAAGAATTACATCAGTAGGTAGCATACATTCAATGTGATTTCTCTAAAAAGGAATAAAGTTCCTTCAGCAACTTTAAACCAGGTGTAGGGAAGATTGCTTCTATAAATTAAAACCCACTGTGTGAAAGGCCTGCATTGGAGGGAAGGTACTAAATTCAAAAGTGGGATGTATTGTGTATGTGTTCAAGAAATCCATTTGGCTTATAGAATTTTCTCTTTTCCTTTTTGCTTTTTTCAAAATTGCTTTGTTGTATTGTTGTTGACATTTATTAAATGAAGTCAAAGCATGTCTTATTCAGTCATAAGCCTATCCATCTACTTTTCACCACCTCTTCCCCATTCCAAGCCACCTTTTTTTCTCACCTGGGTTTTGTTGCTTCTTAGATGAGCTCCCTTTGTACTAGCTTCCTTTCCCCACAGGTTTATTCTATATAAAATATTAAAGTAATTTCTTTTGATGCCACTGGTGTCCCATTTTTCATCCATTATTTTCTAAAAGCTTACGATGGGCTTCAAGACATATCTTATTGGACTCTAAAACCTCAGCTGCACTCACTCTCTTCCTTATACTTGCTGTTGTCACAGCACCTCACTGGTAGTCTTCCTGCATTGCTGATCTCTTCCACCTCAGGGTCTTTGCAGTTGTTCTTCCCTTTATATGAAAACCCTTCCTTCAGATATCCACAGGGCTTTCCCCCTCAATATCTTTAGGTCTCTTCTTCCATGCCCTTTGTCAGAGAGGTTTTCTCTGAGCATTTAATAAAAAAAAAAAAAGGATAACCTTGATTCTTTCCCCACCTCCATCCTCCTTTATCCCCCTTTATTCCCCTTACATTGCTTTACTTTTCATTTAAGTACTTAATCTGAGTTAGTATATATTTTTATTGTCTGTTTACCTCTTTAAAATGTTTCACGAGGAACTTTGTTTTGTATGGTTGAACTCCATACAACATGATAGTCACATGCTGTTTATTTGTTTTTAATGAATAAATAGTTAAATAAGGGGAAAAGAGTTCTAGAAAGATGTGAAAGCATTGGTGTATTTGAGGTGGGGGTGGTGATGGTCTTTCTCTCCTGATAGTCTTAGAGGTCATGACACATAGTTAGGTCAGCCATGGTAAAGAACTAGGATTTTGTCTCAAGGGACTGTGGATACCACTAATTGTTTGAACCACTGAAAGCATGATTAACGTTTTAGGAAGTCTGGTTGCAAAGGTTGAATGAATTAGAGAGGAGCAGTACTGTAGACATGTCCAGGGATAAGGTGGTGATTACTTGAATTAGACTAGTGGTAGATAGAAAGATGCATGGATTAAAGAGATATACAACATTTAGGAAGCAGGCCTCTCTAATTGAATGTAGAATAAGAATGCTGCAGAAGAATTTTGCATAGCCAAATGGGTGGGTGGATGGGATGCTATTTAGAGATAAAGAGCAGGTTAGTTGGTATGGGTTTATGGTGGAAAATTGAGTTTAAAATGAATTTGGGATGGTGTTTTCTTTTTAGGGATATACTATGGTTGCAATATCTCTCCCAGAGTGCATGTGTTGGGAAAATTAATCCCCAGTGTAACAGTGTTGGGAAGTGAGGTGAGAGGTGATTGGGTCATGAAGGTCCTCCTCTCAAAATTAATTAATGCTGTTGCTGGGAAAATGGATTAGTTATTGTGGTTCTGATAAAAGGGGTTCTGATAATTGGGGTTCTAATAAAAGGTTGAATTTGACCCTCTCCCATCCTCTCTCCTTTTCATGTGCACACATGTTTTCTCTCACCTATGTTTTGACACAGCAAGAAGGTGCTCACTGGATGCTGGAGCCATGCTCTTAGACTTCCCAACCTCTAGAACTAAGAACCAAATAAATTTTATTTGTTTATAAATTACCCAATCTTTGGTGTTCCGTTGTAGCAACACAAAATAGTGTTGTTATAGCTGTAACTAAGTAGTATATGCTGCGTAGCTTAAAACAAGATAAATTTATCCTATTAGCTTTAGATGGTAGAACCCCAAACCAGCGTGTTGCTGAAGGCTCTACAGGCAAATTCTAGCTTCTGTTTGCAGAGCCCAGCTTGTGTTTGCAGGCAAACCTTGGTGTTCCTTGGTTTGTTACTTACATGGTCATCTCTTCCCTATATTTCTTCACATACTCCTCCCTCTGAGTGTCCAAATTTCTCCTTTTTACGTTGGTTTTATGTTTTCTTGTTAGGTTAGAGCTCTACCCTAATGGCATGCTTTTCATTTGATTACCTCTATAAAGACTGTTTCCAAATAGTCATTGTGTGATCATGGAAGCTAGAGCTTTAACATATCTTTCATTGATGAATGACAAAATTTTAAGGAAAAATTAATAGGATTTGATGATTTGAGTTAATACAGAATTGGAGGCCAGGAGGTAGAAAGAGCAAAGGTAAATCTTGAGTTTTCAAGCTTAACTGGGAAAATACTGGCACCAATGGAAGGAACAGGAATGTAGGAGGGAAAGGGAAAGACAATTTTGAGATAAAGTGAAGGTAGAGAGGAATAAGTTTTGTTGTAAGGATGCTGCATTTGGAATTGTATATTACAGTTAAATGATTGATATTCTAGTTGGCATTCATGAAAGAGGTGCTTTATGTGAGGATCTTTGGGTTCTCTAAGACACTGGAAAGCTGAGTCTAGAAACGAATCCAAAGAGAAGGATATGTTGTTGAAATGTGTGTCTTCATTATGGAGGAAAAAAGTTTCATGAGAAGATCTGTCCCTTTACTCCGTCAGTTCAGTTCTAATAATGTCTGGATAGTGGATTTAGTTGCCGAAGTAGCCTTTGCATGAACAGAAGTAGAGTTACCAGTTCCTGACAGCTGCGAGTCAGCCTCTGGGCATCTTGCTAAATTTTCAAATATAATTATACAGTAGACTTCCTTTAACGAATTCTGTGTTCCCATCTATAATTATAACTGCTTTTCTTGCCTGTAGCCTGTTCTTTGTCTTAACTACTCTTTGCTATCTCCCCCTGCTGGTTAGAATTATCCACTTGTTATTTGTGATCTGAGAAATAAGGAAGCTGTTCACTGAGGTTTTCTTTCTTAAGCATAGATTTACCGTTGCATACCAATTCCTTTCTTTCCACTGTACTCAAACATACATTCCAATACTAAGTAATGTGTTAAAACATAGCCTACAATATTTTATATTAAATAATTTCTACTTTCAAAAGAATATGCAAATACAAATTAGGCACATTGTAAACTTTTATGCAACTATTAGAAAATGACCACTGCAACTCATCCAGTGACCATGTGTCTTTAAGATTCTAAAATAAAATCTTGCTTATGGCCATTCTTTAGATCAAATTTTTTTAAAAATTAATGAAGACTTGTAACCAAGAATAAAGTCATTATAAATCCTAAAGCGACAATCCTGCAGTAGTTTCCAGACCTTATCATGACAGTAGTTTGTAAGATTAGAAATATGAGTGGATTTCTTGTTTTCTTATCTGCTTTTTATCACCTAAATATCTATTATGAAAATAACTTACTTTAAAAAGGGACATGCTGCCCTTTACAAAAATATTGTAACTTTGGGATGATAAACTTTAAGAATAAATTTCCATGTCATTTGGATTATATTCAAGACATTTTAATGTCTTTCTTAAGGAATAATTAAAATGTATACATTTCTGAATGTGCAGAAGAAAAATTCAACTTTTAGTCAACGGAAGTAGTCAGAAGAAATTATTTCATATGTATTATTCCTCATTCATTCATTAATAAACAGAGTATTTATGTGCCAGACTCTGTACTAGTGGACTGGGGTGTTAGTTGAAGAATGAGATTATATCACAAAAGTTTTACTTCTGATGTTTGAAATATACTTGGGAATAAACTATAGTGTATTTAGGTTGCCTATTAAAATGTGTTTCTGGGTAGCTTTAAATATTAAGAAGTAGGACTTCTCTCACATAATAATTGTTTGACACTTTTGTTTTCATTGTAAGACTGAAGTATTTAATGAACAAAAACATAGTTTGATAAATAAGGCATTTTCTGGAACCCTTTAGAAATAAGCTTGAAGTTTTTTGGCATTGGATTGACAGGCTTTCCTTTGTGAAAGAGTAAGTGAATAATTTAAGGTTATGTTTCATGTTTGCAGGTCCTCATCCTGTCATAAGACTAAGTCTTGAAAAGCAGAGCTCTGGAATTCACTGTTCTAAAAGATTGCCTTTACTATTACTAGTATAATTTTATGTTCCTGTGCAAGGTTTCAGGTTGAGGAATGAGATTAGATTTATAGGGGCAGAATATTTGCTTTCCTTGTTTTTGTTTGTTTGTTTTTAAATCCTAAGGAGTGCTGTGATATTAGCTACTTTAAAATAGTTTGCTCAAGACTCTTTTTTTGGAAAACCTTAAGTATGCATCATGATGCATTACTTGCAATAAAATAATTGGACTACAATTATATAAAAAACAAAACACTACAGCTGCTGACAGATGTCATTAGCAACTTAAACACAGATCCTTAAAAAAAAAAAAAAGAACTGCTAGACATCTGATTCAGGGACTTAAGTTATGATAGCTCAAGATAAAATACTGTTGTCCACTACGTGTATTTTTTAAGTTGTTGATGGACCTTTTTTGTTTGTTTGTTTTTGTTTTTGGTACCGGGGATTGAACTCAGGGGCACTCGACCACTGAGCCACATCCCCAGCCCTATTTTGTGTTTTATGTAGAGACAGGGTCTCACTGAGTTGGTTAGTGCCTCGCCATTGCTGAGGCTGGCTTTGAACTCGCAATTCTCCTGTCTCAGCCTCCCAAAGTGCTGGGATTACAGGCGTGTGCCACTGCGCCTGGCTGGACCTTTTTTTATATGTGGTGCTGAGAATTGAACCTAGTGCCTTGCACCTCACACATGCTAGGCAAGCATTCTACCACTGAGCTACAACCCCAGCCCCAACACGTATTGTTTTTGAGACACCTTTTATTACCTTTATTTATTTTTAGGTGGTACTGAGGATCAAACCCAATGCCTCATATATGCTAGCTAGGCAAGCATTCTACCACTGAGCCACAACCCAGCCCCCAGAAAGTTTTTGAAAATATGTTTGAATATTGGTATTTGGTATAGTTTAAAAGACATTCTTTTGTATTCCAGTTAATAAGTATGAAATGTGGGAAATAGAAAATCACCTTGAGGCAAACATGACAGTTACAATTGTTGCAGGCAAGATTCATCATTGGATGCTAAAAGTGGGGTAAAAGTTTAAGAAGAAATTGAATATTTACATGGTATATAAGTGTTTCCCCATGCTGTTTAATATTTATAAAAGAAAAAGTAGTGACTTCAGAAATCTCATAGACACCAAGAGTCAAGGTTAGTATCATGTGTAATAAGACATACTAACATCTGATATAATACACTGGAGAGGGCCCAATGTCACTTATGTTATCTTGCCAAAGATGTCAAACCTCAGTTTCATCATGAGCAAGCAGACAAACCCACATAGAGACGCGTTCTGCGAAGCAACTGATTAGTACTTTTTAAAAGTGCCAAAGTCATTACAGTACTTGGCCACAGGATGGAGGAGAGTAAGACATTACAAGTAAAGGTAATATGGGATTCTGGATTGGAAAAGTAGTAGTGGTACAACTGATGATACAAGATTTGCCGTTAATAGTTGAAACCAAGGTTAATTTTGTGGTTTTAATGACTGTGTTGTAGTTAAGTATGGTGTTAACATTAGAGGAACCTAATTGAAGGGTATGTGGGAATTCTATAGTATATTACCATTTTTCTAGAAGTATAAAATTTCAAAATAAAAAGTTAGGTCTTGTGGTTTTGCAAATCTCGTATAATCATCTCTCACTTTATCCTGTGGTACCAAAAAGGCATTCTGCTATTAAAATGAAGTGTTTGGTTTTAGAAATAATTATCTTGGATGAAGTCCATGACAGACTCCTGTATCAGTAAAGTGTGCCTGGTATTTTGTTGCTGACCACCATTTGTTATCTCATTCCTCTGATCATCTTTTAATGTTCATTGTTTAGATAACCAAATTTTATAATTTATATAGAGATGTTAATTGGCTTCTATTGTAGATGGTACACTAGCATATGGAAGAATTTAAAGATCATAGATGATATCCAAATTAAAAATGAGTAAATAGAGATATCAGAAGATCTGTTACAGAATGATTTTACAAAAGCAAGGTAATGGGCTGTAGCTCAGTGGTAGAGCGCTTGCCTAGCATGCGTGAGGCCCTGGGTTCGATCCTCAGTACCACATATAAATAACAAATGAATAAAATAAAGATTCGTCTACAACTAAAAAAAAAATTAAAAAAAAAAAAAAAAAGCAAGGTGATGTTGTCCAAGATGTTTGATACAAGTTATACAGTGTTCCAAAAGTTTGTCCTTTTTCATTTAAACTGTATTTCAGATGGGTTTCAGCTATTAAGAATATCTAGTTGCAAGTGAACTACAGAAGCAACTTCATATTTTATTAAATAACAAGTCACCTGTCATTCATTTGAAGGTAGAACCACATGTAGCCTTTTTTTAATGTTATTGTATTTTTATATCTTTATTTGTTTATATTTATGTGGTGCTGAGGATAGAACCCAGTGCCTCACGCATGCTAGGCAAGCGCTCTACCACTGAGCTACATCCCCAGCCCTGACACATGTAGCCTTTCTAATTTTGTCTGTAATGCCATTGTTCATATGTGGGAAACCATTACTATATTTATAAGGTGAAGGTGTTTGTCTACAATGGCAAATACCACAACCAGACTAAAGCTTATGGAAATCAGTAGTTCTGTCCCCCCGCCCCCCATATGAAATAGTGCCTGGTGATCAATATTTTTTGAATGAATAAATGAATACTGGATTTCTATATGAAATGTAAAATCCAGATATTTAAAATAATACAACCTTTGAAAGAGTCGATTTGAGTAGCTTTCTTTAAACTTTTTGGAAAAGTGCCCATGTACAGTTGGTTGAAATGAGGGGAAGGTTACCTTCCTCCCCCCCCATTTAAGTACTTAATAATTCCTAAGTATTTAAGAATGCCCATGGGTAACTAAAATTGCTAAAATTTCTTATTTAATATTTGCAGGTTTTTGTTTCTAAAGGAATCAATGCTGAGTAGAACAAAGTATTTGTAATTTTATATGAGGAATATAGCCTTTATATTAAAGAATATTGTGTAAGATATAAAAATTCATTTTGGTTTAAACTTGGGGCAGATTGGAACATTGAGGATTTGGGTCCTTGCACTGCCAGATACTAACTTTGTGATCTTGAGCAAGTCATTTTGTTTTAATCATTTTTCTCCTCTATAAAATATTGGCAGTAAGAATTATTTTTTATGTGTTTTGTGAGGATAATGTCAAAAAACTTGACAATATATATGATCTCACACAGCACTATTGCCTGAGTGCATGTTGCTTCACTTCAAATCCATTGTGAATGGTGCCTCCTGGAGGTCTGACAAGCACCATGCCCAGAATACAGTGGTCACCTTAAGGTACTTGGCTCTAATTAAATGAGAAAATACATTTGAAAAAGTGCTGTGAGCCTAAGTACTGGGGAAATAGATGTTTAAAGGGGTTTTAAGACATGGTTAACCAAATTGATGCAGTTTATGGGATTTTCTTATCACAAACCCCAGGTCTGTATATACTCATTCAAGTTTCACTCAATAATTAATATTACCTTATTTTTAAAGGGATAAAAAAAGCAATATCATATAATACTGTGTGAAGTAACAGATTTGGGGCTATTTCAAATCATTTCTTTTTATTCGTTTTGTGTAGGGGAAAAGTCATTAGTCTGCATTTATAATCAGGACTAGCTTCCTGTAAAATTATTTATTTTAACTTTTTATTTATAGATTTTGAAATTTACAATTCTAAATACAGCAATAGTAAGGCACTGCATTTTTGCAGGCAACAAAAAGCACAATTAACATAAAGTTAGAGCCAGCCGTAAATAAAATATTCTAGCAAATTGTGTAAGGAGAAAACGATGCTCTGGGAAGCAGATGCTGAGAAATGTTATATAGGTGGCCTTGCTATACATCAGAGAAAAGAAGAGGAGGAGAAAAGTAGGTAGCATCTAATATTGAAGAAGGGAGCATTTCCTAAGCGTCAGGCACTCTTCTGAGCACTGTATGCAGATATCATTAAATCCTCCCTAATACATTTTAAGTTAGAACTCCTCTTAGTAGATAAAAGTAGCTGAGGCTCAAGAGGTTAAATTTTCCTAAAACCTTGAAGCCAAGATCAAACACAAGGTTTTGGCTCAAGAACACATTCTTAATCACTGTGCACAATGCCTCCATGAAACCAATAGCCACCACCTACAGATGCACAGAATGTGGTTTGTGTATTGTTTTGTGAATACTTTTGGGGATTGTCTTGAATCAAGGGCATGATTTAGCATTCTTAAAACGTAATGGGCACTGGGCACAGTGGCACACGCCTGTAATCCCAGCACTTTGGGAAGCTGAGACAGGAGAATCCTGAGTTCAAAACCAGCTTTAGCAACGGCGAGGCGCTAAGCAACTCAGTGAGACCCTGTCTCTAAGTAAAACATAAAATAGGGCTGGGGATGTGTCTCAGTGGTCAAGTACCCTTGAGTTCAATCCCTGATACCAAGAAAAAAGAAAAAAAAAAAAGTCATAGGCTAATTAATTGGACCTCTGGAGTCCTGAAAAATAATCTGTTCTAGAATAACTTGGCATTAAAGCACGCTCTCTTTCTAGATGGATTTTTTAAACAATCCATATTTGTGTGAAGTATATTATTACATATATGATGATTTCATATACATGCTTCTGAAAACTTTTAATTGTTAAAGTAATTGAGTAGAAGAAAGGGTAAGGATGAAAAAGTATGGATGTGGGATTGCATCAATGATTCTTAGGTCAGGGATTGATTTAGTACTTTTTAAATTCCTGACAGAATACTCTAGCTAACAGGAGTATTTTATTTAATGGAATCTCACTAGTAGAGGGCTTAATATCTAATTAATTGAATTAGCATTATTTTAGATATAGAATAATAGAGCTCCATAGTTCTCCCCGCTTCCCCCCAACTTGGCAAGGGAAATTTTACTTCCCTGGAAGGGTGTGCTACCAAAGAAAGTCTGGCAAATAAGCACCCTGTAGTTTGTTCTTTATGAAAATATTCTACTTAACAATATTTTCATTCTTCTTGACCAAAGGATGTTGGATCAATGTTTTAATGAAAGACTTGTGATTCCCCCTCCCCAAGCTTAGAATGACAATCAAATGAACACTAGTCTTTGATAACTAATAGCTATTTATTTTTTTCCCTAGTAGGAAAATCTTACAAGGTCTAGTGATTAAATTGTTTTATTCTTAGGCATTATGCTTTTTTGTCTTTACAGTGTTCTTTTTCATAGCATTGTCCTTCTCCATCCTAAGGCCTATGTTCTAAAAGAGATCCACTTTCAAGTGGAAATTGATATTTTTGGTGGAAGATTTGGCTGGATTTGAGATTCCCTATCATTATTTCATTATTTAAAAATATCTCTGGAGCAGGGTTTTTTTGTTTGTTTTTATTTTTTTAAATAGTTTTTTAGTTGTAGGTGGACACAATGTCTTTATTTTATTGCTTTGTACGTGATACTGAGGATTGAACCCAGGGCCTCATGCATGCGAGGCAAGCGCTCTACCACTGAGCTACAATCCCAGCCTTTGTTTTTATTTTTTACATCCTATGGATTGAGCCCAGAGTACTCTTCTCACTGAGCTACATCCTCGACCCTTTTATATTTTAGTTTGAGAAAGGTTCTCACTCAGTTACCCAGGCTGGCCTAGACTTTGTGATCTTCCTGCCTCAGTCCCCCAGTACCTGGGATTACAAGTGTATACCACTGCACCTGCCTGGAGCAGTTCTTTATAGTGATCCTAATCCCAGTACACTAATTCTGGCTTATTTTTTCTTGAATTGATTTTGTTTTAAATGATAGGTTGTCTATCATATCTGCACCAAATGGCTCCTGATTTGATAACAATATTTGGACAGTATAAAGTTCAAAGGGGTCAGGAGAGACATGCTTATGGAAATGTGGAGTTTGATATTTATTGTTGTTCTAGAGGATGCAAACCTTACACCCTGGTCCCTCTGTGCCATACTTCTCTGAAACTACCTTAACCTTGCTTTTCTCTGTTGTGGTAAAGAAGAGGGCTGTTTATCTAAACTGTGATTTCAGCTGAGTATAGAAGAGGATAGAGGACGATGGCAAATGCCATATGTAGGTCATATGCATCTCTTTCTCTGTGACCATCAGGTCATGGTATGCTTTGTTGCTTAGCCATAGGTGGTTTCATAATTTTCTCAACTTCAGACAGCCAGAAGTTTCAGTATGAGTAAAATCTACTTGCTATTTCTGGAATAGTTTGTGATTATTACCAATTATTCTATACCATTTTCCCTAATGTCTAAGATTTGATGTAGCCCCATATTAAGAGATCTTACTATCTTACTTCGGTAAATGTGCCAGCAATTTGATGGCCTTCTAAATGCACCCAAATGCTCTTGAACTTATCAAAAAATTATGCCCCCTACTTCTTTTTTTGATATATTCTGATAGAAAACCTTTACACACCACCACAGTTCATTTTTTGACAAATCTCCTATAAATCTACATTTAGAAAGTTAGTTTTCCTTGGTGAGGGATGAGGAATACATTATCTTTCACAGAGGTATAATTCACCTTTTCAAGTGTACAATTCGTTTTTTTTTTTTTAGCAAATTGTGGCAGCCATCATCATGAATCAATTGTAGAATATTTCATCACTCTGATCTCTTATGCACATTAACTCTTAATTCCCATCCCCCACCAAAGGTGACCATTAATCTATTCTTCTGTCTATAACTTTGCCTTTTCATTTATCTTTCATGGAAATAATATGTTTGGTTTATTGTGTCTGGCTTTTTTACTGAGCATAGTGTTTTGTTTTATACCAGGGATCTAGAATTTCTTCTTTTTTATTGGTAAACATTATTGCAGTTTTAGTACATTTTGTCAATACATCCGTCATTTTTCAATTAATTCTGTAGCTACTTAGGTTTTTTCCAGTGTGGGGCTATTATGATTGAATTTACTAATAACATTTGTAATCAGGCCTTTGCAATATGTCTCTTCATTTCCTGTGGTTAAACACCTAGAAGTGGGATATCTAGGTCATTTGGTAAAAACTTATGTTTCACTTTATCTAAGAAACTGCCAAATGACCTTCCATATTGGCTGCATCATATTAATTGCTGCATTCAGCAATGTTTGAGGGTTCCTGTTTCTCTGCATCCTTGCTAACATTTGTTAATATGTTTTTTTATTAGTATACATATCCTTTCATAACTGATTTTTTTTCCCTCAGAATTCTGTTTTGTGATTCAGTCATGTTGATACTTTTTAATTTATTCTTTTCACTGCTATAGTATCATTGTATAAATAAAAATTCAATCATAACGTGAAAATGGCTTCCCAAAATTAAGATGTGTAAAATGTAGTGTTATTATATAGTTATTTGAAAACATTACTGTTAGTTATCTGTACTATCATAAAAGGTACAAAGGTAAAGATGGTGAAATTTATGTTTAGCACCACTGCCTGCACTCTAATCTGAAAAGTTTCAAGTGATTATGAGGCAGTCTTTTCCTAAGTCCATCACACTTGCTTCCACAGAAAATAAGGATTTTAAATTTGAGAAATGGCTAGTAAAAGTACGGTTATAGAAGTCAGTCACAAACGCCACGTATTGTATGATTCCTTTTATATGAAATGTTTAGAATATGCAAATCTATAGACATAGAAGGTAGATTAAAGGTTGCCGGGGCTTGAGGACTTAGGATAATTTTAGGGGTGGGGTATTAAAATGTTCAAAAATTTATTGTTTTTATGCTTGAACAACTTTGTGTAGTGTAAATATTGAATTTACACTTCAAATGGATGGTATTATATTTGCATTATATCTCAGTAAAGCTATTAAAAATATGATACATAAGCCTTTGTAGAAAATATCAGTAGTATAAAAAAGTATAAAAAAAGTAAAAGGTACTGTATATCCTAGATGTTCCTGTGTCAGTGATTGTAGAGTACAGGAATCATTTTGAGTGATAGCTTATTAAATTTCATTGAGAAGATCTGTAATAATTTGTTAAAATGGATATGCAGGTTGTTTCCAATAAGCAATGTTGCTATTAGGATCACTACACTCATTTTTGTGCAGTTAGCTTTTCAAGGTAAATTCTAGAAGTAAAATAATTTGTTTGAAGATTAAATGCATTTAGAGTTTTCAGTCATATTTCTTTTCTTTCTTTTTTTCTTTTTCTTTCTGCCTTTCTTTCTCTGTCTTCCTTTCTTCCTTCCTTTCTTTCCCTCCCCCTTCCTTCCTTC
>PVHX01029851.1:0-16468 GCA_004024805.1 Geosciurus inauris | reverse complement strand
TTTGGAATTTGTAGAATTTTGGGGATTTGGGTGGTATAGAAATTTTGCTCTGACCATGCCTGTGTGAAAGTATGTGAATGGATGGAGAAAGGGAAGGGTTCCGACCCAACCCAAGGGCTGAACTGAGTGCAGAGTCCCAATCCACAGTTTTGTGGCACCTCCTACAGTCTGTGGCAGAAATCCACCAACCAACATCTAGGTGGAAGCTCCAGGTCAGAGGTTGATATTGACCCGCAAGACTAAGAGGGCCTTAAGTCCTCGCAAGGGGAACAGCCAGAGACTGATGAAATGAATCTTGTCCTAAGTGCGTGACACCAATGCAGGGTGGAACATGGGGGGCACACAAAGGAAACTGAGTTCCTTGAACCCCTTGGAATATATGTTGAACAATTTTAAAAAGGGTTTTAAGGGAAGCTATGGGAAAAAACTCGCTCCACCAAGGTCGCATACTCTCTATGGATCAGATTGGTCCACCCTAGGTGTGGGCTGGCCACCAGAAGGACCCTTTAATAGTAATTGGAATCCATGGACACTCAGACCAGTTCCCTCATACTGATTGTTGGCAAGAGATAGTAAAGAAGAAGCCCCTTGGTTGAGAGCCTGTCTAGATGGACAACCCAAGCTGATGTTAGCTCAGAGCGTAGCACCCTCTAAGACCCAACAGAAGGCAGCTAGACAGAGAGAACCAGACAGGAAAAAAAAAGACAGAAAAGAAATAAGTTTTGCCCAGTGAGCTAGAAGAGAACTTACCACCTGGCATGGCACTCTACCCAAACTTGCCAAGACCACTGGAACAGCAGGCTGCCCTCTCAGCACCCCATCCTCAGAAGCAGCAGATGGTGGCCCTTCAACACCAGCTACTCTTTCCTCTGTGGTGTCCTCAGAGCCAGAGTCTTCTCCTGAACAAAAGACTCCTCCTCCACCCACTGAGACCAGGAGGGAAACCTGTCCTGAGACCAGAGCCACAACCCAGATGTGAATTCTTCAGATTCCCCTATGAGAGGCTAGAGGATCTTCCTATGTTGACCACGAGAGAAATGTTCAAGGGGGCGATGCATTTATGTGTATCAGCCTTTCACCTCCACTGATCTTTTAAGTTGGAAAAATCATACTCTCTTTTATGCAAAGAAGCCCCAGGCCATGATTGATTTGATGCAATCCATTATCCAGACTCACCAGCCTACCTGGGTGATCTGCCGCCAGCTCCTCCTAACTCTATTAGATACTGAGGAATGCAGACAGGTGACCCAAGCAAAGGCTACAGGAACATGCTTTAAAATGCTTTAAAATGGCTAGAGGAACATGCTTCAGATGCACAAGGCAACATTCAGGCCTAGGCCCAGGCTCAATTCCCCAATACAGACCCAGGGTGGGACCCCAACAAAGGGACTGGGTCTCCTTGTAACTGCCCTCACCACAAACCTAGAGGTCACCCAAAGGGGGGCACCACCAGAACAAAGCCAGAACATATATCAGACTCGAGGCCAAATGCAAGCCCAAAAGAGAGTCTAGCTGAAAGGAACACCTCATCCCGAGACTAAGCTGAGATGGAACCAGTGTGCCTACTGCCATCTAGAGGTCCACGGGAAAAATGAATGCCCCCAACTAAAGAAAAACACTTGGGTTGCTGGTACTCCTTACCAGGATAAGAGCGGCAAAGTCACTTAAGGGTGATACCAGCCTTACAAACGGGTCCCCCAGGATGCTCAATGCCACAAACACCCATCTGATGCCCCTGAGAAAAATTTTGTGGGACTGGCAGTCATGGAAAATTATGATGGGGACTAGGACTGACCGGGCTTCATGCCTTTGGGCCCCCAGGAGCCTATGGTCCAAATGTTTATAGGAGGTCAACCTATGGACTTTACGGTGGACATTGAAGTTTACCACTCAGTGGTGACCCAACCTGTGCTCCCCGTTTCAAAGAAACAGACCACAATTGTACGGGCCACAGGCAACACAGCTCATCATCCTTTCCTACTGCCATGGCATTGCAGTTTAGCAGGCCATGAAGTGATCCATGTGTTCCTGAACATTCCAGATGGCCCAGTGCCATTGGTGGGTCTGCTGGGAAAACTCCAGGCTCAATTAACTTTTGATCCAAGAAGCTGGGAAGTCTTATCATTTGGAAAATCTGAAGTAAAAATTTTAATCCTCACAATTCCTCAAGAAGAGGAATTGCGTCTCTTCAGCCTAGTAGAGACACCAAAACAGGGGCCCAAGCTCCCTTTCCAAGTACCAGGAGTATGGGTAAAGGACGATCCACCTAGACTAGCCCAAACATTCCCCTGGTGATGGTGGAATTAAAACCAGGAGCCATACTGAAATTCCTGATATAATATCATATTCCTCATCAGGCATAACTTGTAATTCAAAAACATTTGGACAGACTTTTGCAACATGGGATTCTCAGGCTTTGCCAATCACCATGGAATACACTACTTTTGCCTGTCTAGAAACCAGGAACTAATGATTACCAGCCAGTCCAAGATCTACATGCAATAAATTAAGCCACAGTAACCTTACATCCTGTGGTCCCCAGTCCATATACTCTCCCAATTCTGCTCCCAGCTGAAGCAGCCTATTGCACGTGCCTGGACCTTAAAGATTCTTTTTGTACATTTGACTGGCACTGTAGAGTCAGCCACTCTTTGCTTTCCAGTTGGAAGATTCTAATGGGAACAAAGGCCAATTAACCTGGACTAGGCTGCCACAAGATTTCACAAATTCACCAACTATCTTTGGGACAGTGCTGTCCTCTCACTTAAAAGCTTTTCATGCAAAACAGATGTGGGTGCACATTTCTCTAATATGTAGATGATCTGTTGCTGGCCAGAACCACCAGAAGGGACTGCATGGAGGGGACATAGCTGCTGCTCACTCTCCTATGTCAGGCTGGTTACAAAGTTTCAAAGAAAAAAAAGCCCCTATTAGTCAAGAAAAAGTCAAGTACCTTCATTTCTATCTGACTCAGGGACAACGGCACTTGTTCCCTGAGAGGAAATAAGCAATATGCTCAATACCAGTCCCTTCAACCTGCTGTCAGATTAGAGAGTTTCTGGGAGCTGCTGGGTTCTGCCATATGTGGATCCCCAACTTTTCAGTTATGGCAAAACCCCTCTATGAAGCCACAAAGTGGAGAGAACAGAATCTGCTATTATGGGGGCCAACTCAGATGCTCCTCTGAGAAATTATTCCTAGATTTAGTAGCCCAATAACTATTGGCTCAGACAATGAGCCAGCTTTTGTGGCAGAGGTGATACAATTATTGGCCAAGATTTTAAGTATTAGATGGAAATTACATACTGCCTATAGGTCACAGAATTATGGTAAAATTGAAAGAATGAATAGAACTTTAGAGGCTCAACTGGGTAAACTGTATCAGGACACTCACTTGCATTGGGATGAACTTCTCTCTATTGCACTGTTAAGGATTAGATCTGCTTCCACTAAGAGGACTGGGTTCTTTCTTTAGGAGATAATGTATGCGACCCTCCCCGACTTTATCAGGGGATTACAGGGAGACTTAAGAGAAATAGGAGAATTAACACTGAGGCAACAGCTTTAGCCTTAGGGAAAACTTTATAGGTTCTCAACCAATGGGTTAGAGAAAGGTTGCCAATAAGTTTGACCACAGATGCACACTCCTTCAAGCCTGGAGATTCAGTCTGGGTCAAAGAATGGAATATTCAACCCCTGAAACCTTTTTGGAAAGGTTCCTTCATTGTTTTTTTATCCACCCCAACTGTAGTAAATATTGTGGCGATAGGTCCCTGGATTCATTATACCAGACTCAAGCCTGCAGCTGTGGACTGGGAGTGCACTCCAGATCCTGCTACACCCCTGAAGCTGACCATCCAGAGAAAAGAAGTACCAGACAATCAGAAGGACAGCAGCCCTGCTCTAGTCACTCAGGAAGCTGGCTAGCCCGAGCACAGCTGAAGCTTGAGGAGACTACAGCCCCGCTTCAGAATTCAGGGTCCTGGCTGATCAACACATGGCAGAAGACAGACTTACCATCAGAGCAAATGGACTCTTTCAGCCTCTAAGATAGTTCTTACACTGCAATGCATTACCACCCCTTGTTTCTAGCTCTCTATATAATTCTCTGTTTGGTTTTGGCTGTTGGTTTGATGACAATAGCTCCCACTGACTGGACTCTTGGTAACAAAACTTCATTTATACTTTTTAATCTTGCTTATATTGGTTTTCTAGGGTTTGTTTGGTGTTATTAGTTTGCCTTTGTGAACTTGCATTGTTTAACCTATGCTAACGAAAATGTTAGTCTATCATTTAGTTTGGTTTCCTTTGATAATCGTAGGGGCTCTGCCCTACTCCTTTACCAACAGTGGAGATCATGTGAACCATGTGTGAAGCTGATCTATTATAACTAAGAGGTGATTAAAAAAAACCATATATTTAGGACTTGTCCCACCAGAGAGAAGCTAGAGGTGGATGACTGTCTCTGGAAAGCACCTGATGGACTATATTGGATTTATGGTAAAAGGGCATATACTCACCTCCCAACAAATTGCAGGGAATCTACACTATTGGGTTTACTATAAAAGCATCTGTTAAAAGAAGGACAACATAAGGCTTTAAACTAAAAAGATGGTAATGGTGCTCTTTAATTTAAAAGATTAAATTATAGGGAGCATCATTAAAGGGGAGAATTGTAGTGGCACCCCCTCTTCTCCACAGAAAATATTAATTAAGCTACTCCAGAGACCCTCACCATAATTTGTTCTCAGACTCGCAGAAAAACTTCTGCAAAATAATTTTCAGGTGGGGAATATGCCTGCAGAAGCAAAATATGATAAGAATGACTAACCCAAGACCTTCACAGAGGTGTTTGCCTTTCAGACTTAGGTCTTTCCTTGAAAGACAGCTGGTGAGATTAAAAACAATAGCAACAACTAAAACTCTCTCTTTCCCAGGCACTGATTTTCACAGAGAGAGAGGAGATAGAACACTCTTGGGGTTATTTTTGTAAAACCTGGCCTGAGCTCGGAGCAGAGGAGGAAAAAAACCTTACTGTCATGATTGTGAACCTCTGATGCTCCCATACACTGGTTATAAAGTTCTAAAACTTCCTGAACTTGAGGTTCAGGGGGATTGATTGATTACAGCAAAAGCTTTTCCCTCTGAACCTGGCTGCAGTCAATAAATAAATCTGCTTCCTGATACTCTCTTGGTGTCTGGCCTCATCAGTCTCTAGAACATTAATATTGGCTGGCCAACCATAAAATAAAGGACATATATACATGCTAATTTGCTAATTCTCTCTCTCTCTCTCTCTCTCTCTGTGTGTGTGTGTGTGTGTGTGTGTGTGAGAGAGAGAGAGAGAGAGAGAGAGAGAGAGAGAGAGAGAGAGAGAGAGACTGTATAATGAAAGACATGGGGAAAAGGTACATGTAGAAGATTCCTATCAGGAAGTCCCTTTGGTTGCCAACACGAATCCAAGATGCATTGCTGTGGCAAAAACACCAAAACAAAAACAAAAACAGAAACAAAAACTGTTTTGACAGTGTCTACATGTCTCATGGATCACAGTTAACAGGGTTTGTATCTTGCAGTACCAAGTCTTCATAAGCTTCAGGTTGAGTCAATAAGTCTTGATAGGGATCTTCAGACTCTGATCTGGCCAAGCAGCTTAGTGCAGTAACCTGGAAATATGACAGCATAATATCCACAATTATTCCACCTAAGTCCTCAGTGACTTTAGAAAAAAATTTAGTGTGAAATTGTCAATTTATCTCTGCAATACTTTATCTTGTCCAGTAGGTATCAACTGGTGGTAATTTTGCACCCCACCAAAATGGGAGTCACTTTGGTTGTCACAGTGGTCAGGAGGAATGATTGGCATCTGGTGGATAAAGAGGCCAAGGATCCTTCTAAACATCTTATCCTGCACACATATTCCTGCTGTAACAAAGGAGTATCCACCCCCAACTGCTCAGCCAATGTTTTCACAACAGCCTAGCCAGAGGCATATGGTAATTTTAGCTATGTCTGAAACCACTGTAAAATATTGAGTGATCTTGTAAAATTTCTGAGTGATCATGTGAAGTATTTGCATAGCTAACAATTTGTGTATTTGTGTCAGCATCTTCAGAATTTTGAGTAGGAGAGAGGACCACTCTTAAAAAATGAATCATGAAAACAGTGAGACACATTCCTATCTTATCCTAGAGACATGGAAACACAAATGTCAACATGGTGGCTTTGGGACCACCACTTAGAAAGGCTCTCTGGTGGAATACACTTATGGCTCTCTGGGAGACTATATATACGCTTGAGCTCATGAATACATCTTTGTGTATATGGCTAATGGAGATTTCATGAAACTTGTTATGAAATGTTAAATTAATATCAAGATCACACTAGTGTTCTTTGAGCAATTTTTATCTTTTTATCAACTGTTATAATTTTTCCAAATAAGTATTTATTTTTATATGACATGAGTTTCTTGAGGAAGTGATTGATGTCCCTGTTTTCTCATTGTTATAATTAAGATCTGGAATGTCCTCCAAAGACTAATGTGGTAAAGGCTTGGTCCCCAATTAGACAATATTCACAGGTAGGGCTTTTGGGATGTGATTGAATCATGAGGGCTCTAATCCCGTTATAGATAATCCATTGATGGATTCATATTTTGAATAGACTCTTGGTAGATGGTGGAAATTACAAGAATTGGGACCTAGTAGAAGAGAATGGAGCCTTGGTACAATGCTATCAGCCTTTCCTCCACCTTCCGCTTTCTGGCCACCATGAGATAAGCAGCTCTGCTCTATCATGCCCTCTCTGTCATGTTGCTCTGTCTCAGCACAGACCCACAGCCATGGAACAAGCAAACCATCGACTGAAACTTCTGAAATCATGAGCTGAAATAAATCTTTCCTTCTTTAACTTGATTTTCTCAGGTATTTTGTCATAGTGACAAAAGGTTAACTAACACATGTGTCTTAGAACAAAGTAAATGATACATGTGCAATGTATTTTAGATTAATTAGTAAAAATGAATGCATGAGATAATGAAAGGAACCATGTCTTTTTCACTATGAATAAACGTATATATGGAGAAAAGTATTTAGAAAATGGAGTGGCTGGTGAATATAACACATAATTGTTGTTTTGTCAAGCACCATTTCCTATCTTACCACTAAGAATTTGTTTTGGCCAGTTTCTAAATAAGTAGAGATTGAAGTTCATAATTAGTGCACATGATTCTGGAAAGTACTTCAAATGCCTCCCTATTCTCCCACTAAATAGAGCTACTCACCCAGCTGATGTCACTGCCATTCACACTGTAAGAGAGCCCAGAGAGTGAGAATGAAATGATGAGCTGTACAAAGGTCACAATTGTTTGGAGGATCACAATGCTCTATCAAAGAGAGGATAAGTCCAAGGTTGAGGTTTCCTCACCCAATGTTAGCATGCAGTACTCTCAACCCTATCCCCCAGGGGAAATTTCAATGGATATTTTCCAGATAGATGCATTTCCTAGCCAAGAGATGCATATTTCATTAAGACAGGATCTAACACAAAACTTCTTCCAGTGATCACCCATAAATATATTCCTATAGAAATAAATATGGTCATGGGAATTCTAAATGACAAACCCCCTACTAAGAGATCCTTGGCAATTCAGAGTTAGTTAATTTTAAATGTTTCTCCTTATGTATTAGTGAAACACAATTAACACACGGAGATTTCAAACACATATAGAAAAACACACTAAAAAATGTCACAAGATTCAATTTTACACACAGAAAGGATGTATTTTCCATTTTATTTATGGTATCAAATAAGCACCGATAAGAATAGAACCACCATTTGACCCAGTTATACCACTCCTTAGCATTATCCCAAAGGATTTAATATGTCAGCTTATTATAGTGACATAGCCACATCACTGTTTATAGTAGCACAATTTCACAATAGCTAAGCAATGTTGTGGCACATATACACAATGGAATATTACTCAGCCATAAAGAAGAATGAAATGAAATAAGTCAATCCCCCAAAAAACAAAGGTAGAATATTTTCTGTGATATGTGGAAACCAACCCACAATAATGGAGTGGAGGTGAGAAAGGAAAAATAAAAGTTCAGTGGAGTAGACAAAGGGAAATGAAGGGAAGAGAAAGGCGAACAGGAAAAGGAAAGACAGTGGAATGAATTTGACATAACTTTCCTATGTACATACATGTATACACCACAGTGAATCTCATGGTCATGAACACTCACAAGACTGGGGTTCTAATTAGAATAAGATCTATTCCATGCTTGTTTAATTATGGATTCTACTGTCATGTATCACTAAAAATAACCAAAAAAACAAAAAAGAAAAGACCTAGACTTGCTCCTCAATTCTGTGTAATTTTAATTACCAGAAACTCAAAGTCCAATTCTTGTTGATGTTCCAAACCCAATTCCTTCTTTTCTGGACATATTGATAGATGATTGGGTTTTATTGTTTTTGTTATAATAATACATATTCATGAGAGGAAACTTGAAATAATAAATGTCTATTTTTTTGGAAATCAGACACACACAATATACACATAATTCTGCAAATACATGCAAGAAGACTTTGTATTGTTTTGAGTTTTAGCAATGACTTATTTCCTTTTTCAAAATTTCTTTTCAACTTTTAGATACTTCATCTCTAGGCTTCATTCATGGAAGACTAATGTAGCTGAAAATCAACACCACGTATGTGTGAAACTATCATCCAACAAAAAAATACTTACAGTTGTGGAAGTTTTAGCCAATAAGCACTCAAAATACTTGGAACAGTCATATGATAATATATCAATTAAATTCATTGAGAGAAGAATTATCCCAATGAATGCAAGTACTGTGCTGATAACATTAGCTCCAATATTGATTCCAATCTGAAAGAGAATAACACATTGATTAAAAGCACCTAGAACTGTTTTATTCTCAAACATGGACACTCTCCAAATGTGGACACATGTCCCACAGGATCCTGGAGACATACACTGGCTACATTGGCTAGTGCAGGGGATTGATGAGCAATTCAGTCCCCCCCCCCCGCCTTTTTTTTTTTTTTTTTTTTTTTTAGCAAATCAGTGTTCTGGTACTTCAGAGCTCACTGGAGAGAAGGAAATAATTGATCCTCACCAGATAAAATGCCATGGACAGGGCCAACATGATGGAAGTTCTAATTTGTTTCAATATTGCTGGTAAGAGTGATCTTTAATATGTCCACTCTGGATTAGAAGGTCTCACACATGTGCATACACACACACACACACACACACACACACACACACACATATACTTCAGCCTTTTAAAATGACCTTTTGACCCTTGCAGTAAGGGTGGATATGTAAAGACTCTTCTGCTAAGCTTCTTACTGGGAGATTTTTTTTTAAATGTTTGGTAAAATTCTGAGAGATGAATTTTAATTAAAACAAATATATGCTTCCTTTTAACAAGGAAATTACATAATTGAAATAAAAGTTGCCAGATTATCAGTTAAATATATAAGACTATCCAAAGTTTCTTTTCATTTAACTTTGTGTAGAGATTCAGAGTCAACTTCAATTTGCTCACTCATTTTATAAAAGAGACAATACTCACCAGAAATTTTGTGTGCTTCTTTGCAGATAAGACAGTCAGAGATCCAGAAGTAATAAACTATTCATAAGACAGGAAAGACATCAGTGGACAGAGCTCTGTCACATCTACTGTAGCCACCTTCCACCCCAGGTGACCTAACATACACCCACACCTCTCAGTCTATATGCATATTCAGAAAGAATCTCCTTAAAGAACCTTCCTAGGGATGGGGATATAGCTCAGTTGGTAGAGTGCTTGCCTCACATGCATAAGGCCCTGGGTTCAATCCACAGTACCACACACACACAAAATCTTCCTAAAGAGCAAATCAAGTATATTTTGGCTCTTCCCAGGTGGTTAGAAAGACATAGAGACATTCCTGGCACAGAGGCATCTTAAGGTGGAGAGAACATGGACACATGGGTGGAAAAAAATACAAAAGAAATATCTTCTCTTGCAGTTTGAATCTAAAAAGACATGCAAAGGTGGGTATATGCACAGAAGAATATTCATGTGGAGAGAAGGTGAGACAAGAACTCCATCCAGGTGGATGGACTGATCGTGATAATGTTGTATGGGAAGAATGAGTCTTCCCTGTACAACCACATCCTAATCCACCCCCAAATATTCCAACTTGGCAGTTTACATGTTTAGGTGCTGCCTAAGGTCATTATCTTCAGATAAAGCACCTGGATTATCACAATGAAGAATGTTCTCTCCCTTCGAAGGAGAGAGGATATGAATAAAGAGAATTTTTTTGTTGTTGTTTTGCCAAAGTTGAACAATTTCCAGAGATAACCTTTGTGTCTTTTTCTCTTATAAATTCTCTAAGAGCTTGGCACAGTGCCTCTACTGAGAAGAGCATAAATTATTCTCTATGGAGAATATGTAATCTATTGAAAATTAGAAAAAAAAATACAAAGGGTCAATGAAACAAAGATTTAGTTTTTGGAAAGGATAAACCAGATTAATAAACTCTTCACTGAACTGACCAAAAAAAAGAGAAAAGAACCAAATCAACAAAATTAGATATGAAAAAGGAAATATCACCAATAGACACTACTGAAATCCAGAGGGTCATTAGAAACTATTTTGAACATTTATTCTCTGATAAGCTCGAAAATCTTGAAGATATTGACAAATTATCATGGATATACCACCTACCCAAATTGAACCATGAAGATATAGAAAAGTTAAACAGATCAATATCAACGTTCCTGCATAGGCAGAATTAATATCATCAAAATGGCCATACTACCAAAAACAATATACAGATTCAACGCAATTCCCATCAAAAAGCCATTGACATTTTTCACAGAACTAGAAAAAGCAGTTCTAAAATTCATTTGGACAAAAATAAAAAACCCAGAATAGTCAAAGCAATCCTGAACTGAAAGAGAGATGCTATAAGAATCATAATGCCAAACCTCAAATTACACTACTGAGTTATAGTAACAAAAACAGCATGGTACTGGCACCAAAACAGACATGAAGACCAATTGAATAGAATAAAAGACACAGAGACAAAACCACATAAATACAATTATCTGACACTAGACAAAGGTGCCACAAACATACACTGGAGAAAAGATAGCCTTTTTAACAAATGGTGCTGGGAAACCTGGATATTTATATGTAGAAGAATTAAACCTGACTCCCATCTCACCTTGCACAAAATTCAATTCAAAGTGGATCAAAGACTTAGAAATGAGACCAGAAACTCTGCAACTGGTAGAAGAAAATGTTGGCCCAACACTTCAACATATTGTCATATTGGGCCCATACGTTTTGGCTGTTTTCCAACTTAGGAAAATAGCCTATGTTGCCTATGTGAGGGGCTCTCAGGGTTCAGAGCCCTGAACCCAGATATCTGTGGTTGGAACACTAGCCGCACTCGCCGTGGCAATCTGGCTTCCCCTGTGTGTTCAACATTTTTCTTTCCTGCTGTTTTTGTACTGCTGACCTTTTAGCCCATTGGTTATAATTCATATAGCATACAAGTAGCTCATTGGGTCAGGTGGTCCTTTGCAGAACTTGCCCAGCAACTAGACAATAACAACACTTTGCTTGTGTGAGAATAAAGTAGACCAAGTTCTCCAAAACTGGTCTCCAGAGGTCTTCTTTTGACTCCGTGGCCACACTCTCCTCAGCTGTTTGGTGGGTTTCAGGCAGGCCAAGAAAAACCACATTGTCACAAGAAATAAAACCAAAAAATCAGTGAGTGGGATAGCATCAGATTAAAAATCTTCTGTACAGCAAAAACAACAATGAAAAAAAAAACAAAAAAACAAGGCAAAACAAACAAACAACACACACACACACACACACAAAAGTATTAAAAGAGAGCCTGCAGAATGGAAGATCTTTGTCACCTGCTCCTCAGGGGATTAATATCCAGAATATATGAAGATCTTAGAAAACTTGACCCCCCAAAATAAATAACCCAATTAGTAAGCAGGCAAAAGAACTAAACAGATACTTGTCAAAAGAAGACATACAAATGACCAAAAAATTATAAGAAAAAATATTCAATATCTGTAAAAATTAGGAAAATGCAAATCAAAACTAAGTTGAGATTTTTATCTCACTCCTATCTGAATGGCAATTATCAAGAATACAAATAATAATAAGTATTTGCAAAAATGTGAGGGGAAAGATATACTCATACATTGCTGGTGGGTATGCAAATTAATGCAACCACTATGGAAAGATGTATGGAAATTCCTCAAAATCTAGGAATGAAGCCATCATATGACCCACCTATCACATTCCTTGGTATATACCAAAAAGATATAAAATTAGCATTCTCAGAAAACTACATGCTGAGAAAATGACTAGTAGGGGAAAACTCGAGATGATGGTGGCTACAGCCATATCAGTATTTGTAGCAGCACAATTCACAATAGCTAAGCTATGAAACTAACCTAAGCCCCCTTCAACAGATGAATGGATAAAGAAAATGTGGTGTATATACACAATGGAATATTACTCAGCCATAAAGAAGAATGAAATTATGGCATTTGCTGATTAATGAATTCAACTGGAGACTATTATGCCAAGTGAAATATACCAGACTCAGAAAGCCAAAGATTGAATGCTTTCTCTGGTATGTAGAAGCTAGCCTAAATTTTTTTTAAAAAATGAAAAGATAAAAAGAGGGGGAGACCATCAAAACAGAAGAAAGATCAGTGAACTAGAGGAAGGGATTGAGGAGGAGGGAGGAGGGACAGGATAAGGAAAGAACAGTGGACTGAATCTGACCTAATTTTCTTATAGGCATTTATGAATATACCACAGTGAATCTCATCAGTATGCATACCCACAAGTCATTAATTTAAAAAAAAAACCCTGTAAGTAAATAGCAGAAAGATCAGTGGAGTCAGAGGGAAGGGAACAGGAGGAGGGAGGGAGGAAGGAAGGGAAAGTGGAAAAAGTGGGAGAAAATACAAAGTCCTAATGTAGCATGAAAATGCCATTGATATAAGCCATTATCTCTGCAGCCTCGTTGCCTGTGATGCTTCCTTGATCTAACTCATGAATAAAAACTTTCTTGGGTTTTCTGTAAAAAGAAAAAAAAATTCAATGAACCCAAATGCTTTTTAATGCTTACATATCTTGGGGAATTTTTAAGTAAATAAAATTACTTTAAAATTGTTGGTTTGATGAAAAAGCAGCCCTGTCTTCTGGTCAACAAAGAACCCATATGTAAAGGTTAGAGTCCTTGCTGGGGTGGCAAGCACGTGACATCCACATGCTAAGAAAACGACTAGTAGGGAAATCCTCAAGATGATGTCTGGTAAGCCTTGGCCAGTGCCCCACACAATGTCTATGAGCCATTCAGATATATGTGTTAAGATTGAGTAAATTGGGAAAATGTCAACTGGATGAGCATTTATAAATGAATGCTTCACTAATATTGAAAACATATCTCACCAAATTACATACCGTTACACATCATTAGTATATAACTTCTTTAATTTCCAAGATAATTCAAACAGATATACTCACAGACATTGTAGACCAAAATGGGTAGCCCACAGAAAAGCAGAATAAAATATCCTTGAAGTTGGGGAACACAGCAAAAAGACTCTGAATGATCCCAAATAAAAAACACTGAAGGCCAATCATTATTTGAGCTACCTGGAGGAGAGAAAATAGACTATAAGGACAAAGTTGGAACTCTCTACATTAGAAACTTCTTTCCCTCAATCTCAAGATCACAGGAGTCACTTTTTGTCTTTTCCACCTTAATTATCTCCTGAAAATAATACTCAAGAGTTGTGCAACTTTGGAAATTTATGTTAGTTTACCAAGCCCTGGGTGGGGGAATATTTCTTCCTGGGAATTTAATATTTGAGAGTAAAAATTCCATTTTATCTCTGGGAGCCAAGGACACCTTCAAACCATGACATTTGACCAAGACTTTTTATTCTTGGCTCATTTTTGAGATTTAATTTTATAAACTGGCATAACATAGTTCATCCCAAATATAACCACAGATCCTTTAATTATTTAAAATCACTTACACCCAGAGCTTGCAGATACTTTTTAAGGAAAACATGAAGCTTGCTGTGTGGATATTGAGGAAAACTCCGTGTGCCCGCTTGTCCCACCTGTAGGCCTTGAGAATTGTTTGTTGGGGTGCCCTCAACAGTTCCACTGGTGCCAGTGACATTGCTCATTCTGTAAAAGATTACAGGGAGTCAAATCTCCTTAGTTAAGCGCCACCGCTCCTCATGGACAGAAGGCTGCTGATGTTTCTCGGAAGCACTTGGAAGAAAGTAGGATTATTGTGAGTAAGAGAAGTGCTAGCCAAAAGCATCATATGCAGAACTAGTTAACCTAGTTCTCGACAAATCTAGGAGGAGATATAAGGAAATTGTCAGTGAGGCCTGGAAAGGTTGATTCTGAGGTCCTGTAGAGTGGCATCAATGGAAGGAAATTGATAATGCAGAAGCAGCCAGCAAGGAGTAACCAGTGCAGCGTCCCTGGGACTTGGACCAACCCCATGCTAGCTTCCAGGAATGCTGGGTGCCCACCGCTTGGAGGAGACATTGGATCCAGTTGAAAGAACACACATCTTAAGTCAGGCTGACTCAGGTACAGATCTCTGCTCACACCCACTCACTGTGTGTGAGGATTCTTATTTCCTCTGGGTTTCAGTTTCTACAGCGGTGATTTAGGAACAGGAATGCTGATCTCAACTCACAAGGAATTTGAGGCATAAAGTTATAGAGATAACTGATCCAATCTATTTAATAATCAATCAGAAACATGAGTTTTTCCAGTTAATTTCCTTTCTTGTCACAATGAGAACAATTTAAAACTTTTGTGTTCATTTCATGCACTAAAATTCCAGTGATCAATTTTTAGAACAAAATTTTATTTTTCTCCTGTTGATCTCACCCTTCAAGCCTCGTTGATTGTTTTCATCAGTGAGATACATTCTTTTCATATGTTAAGATAATAATTACACTATAAGGTTTCAATGATTTTGAAAACTACAACTTCCCCTATAACTGCATGAGCCATACACAAGTAGTAGAATTTATCTTCAGTCCATTCCAGTATTTGTTGATGTATATAAATGGCTTCAAAGAATTTTTGGCAGGACTTTTTCACTGTTAGTATTATATATTAAAATCTTTCTATGTCTCTTCCTAATTTTCACTTTATACCTATATAATATTTGTTATAGAGTATAAAATTTATTCACCAGAATAAATTATACAGAATATAATTTATTCACCATAATCAAGATGTCTTATGTTTAAACGGAATTTTTGTTACTATAAATAAATGTTCAGTGGATTGAGGACCTAGGAATTAGACCAGATACCCTGCAACTAACTGAGGAAAAAGTAGGCCCTAATCTCTATCATTTCGGATTAGGCCCCGACTTCCTTAATAAGACTCTTAAAGCACAAGAAATAAAAGCAAGAATCAATAAATGGCATGGATTCAAACTAAAAAGCTTCTTCTCAGCAAAAGAAACAATCAATAAGGTGAACAGAGAGCCTACATTCTGGGAGCAAATTTTTGCCACACACACATCAGATAGAGCACTGATCTCCAGAATATATAAAGAACTCAAAAAACTTAACACCAAAAAACCAAACAACCCAATCAATAAACGGGCTAAGGAGCTGAACAGACATTTCTCAGAAGAAGATGTACAATAAATCAACACATATATGAAAAAATGTTCAACATCTCTAGTAATTAGAGAAATGCAAGTAAAAATTTACTCTGAGATTTCATCTCATGCCAGTCAGAATAGCAGTTGGCAAGAATACAAACAAGTATTGATGAGGTTGTGGGGGAAAAAACACACTCACACATTGCTGATGGAACTGCAAATTGGTACAACCAATCTGGAAAGCAGTATGCAGATTCCTTAGAAAACTTGGAATGGAGACATCATTTGACCCAGCTCTCCTACTCCTCTGTCTATATCCAAAGAACTTAAAAACAGCCTACTACAGTGATGCAACCACTTCAATGTTTATAGCAGCTCAATTCACAATAGTTTAACTGTGGAACCAACCTAGGTGCCCTTCAATAGATGAATGGATAAAGAAACTGTGGTATATATACACAATGGAATATTACTCAGCATTAAGAGAGAATAAAGTTATGGCATTTGCAGGTAAATGGGTGGAGTTGGAGAACATCATGTTAAGTGAAGTAAGCCAATCCCAAAAAACCAAATGCCGAATGTTCTCTCTGATAAGTGTATGCTGATCCATAATGTGGGAGGGAGCATAGGAAGAATGGAGAAAGTTTGTTCGAAGTGGAGGAAAAGGAGGAGATGGGACATGGGGTCAGGAAAGATGGTGGAATGTGATGGACAGCAATGCCCTAGGTTCATGTATGAC
>PVHX01029850.1:0-16469 GCA_004024805.1 Geosciurus inauris | reverse complement strand
AAAAACAGCACACTACAATACAGCAGTCACCTCAATGTTTATAGCAGCACAATTCACAATTGCAAAACTATGGAAGCAACCCAGATGCCCTTCAATAGATGAATGGATAAAGAAACTGTGGTACATATACACAATGGAATATTATTCAGCAATAAGAGAGAATAAAATTATGGCATTTGTAGGCAAATGGATGGAATTGAAGAACACTATGCTTAGTGAAGTAAGCCAATCCCCAAAAACTAAATGCCGAATGTTCTCTCTGATTAATGGATAAGAATACATAAGGGGGGGTGGGAACGGGAAACATAGAGAAATGCAGGAACTCTAAACGTGGTTGGGGGAGATGGGAGGAAGGAAAGGGGAATGGGCATAGTAATGATGGTTATTTGAGATGGTCATTACTACCCCTGGCACATCTATGAAGACTCTAATGGTGTGACTTTATTTGGTTTGCAATCAGAGAAATGGAAAAACTGAGCTCTGGTTATGTACTATGACTTGAAATGCATTTAAATAAAATAACTAAATTAAAAAAAATTATTTTTTAGTTGTAGGTGGGCAGAATATCTATTATTTTATTTTTATGTGGTGCTGAGGATCAAACCCAGTGCCTTCCGTGTGCTAGGCGAGCACGCTACCACTGTGCCATAACCCCAGCCCTACCCATTCGTCTTTAAAAACATTTTTTTTGTTGTAAATGAACACCATATCTTTATTTATTTATTTTATGTGGTGCTGAGGATCAAACCCAGTGCCTCACACATGCCAGGCAAGTGCTCTACCACTGAGCCACAACCCTGGCCCCTCATCTTTTAATTCTAGTTTTCCATTCATCAATTTGTTTATTCAGTGATATTTGGATGTTGGCTCCATGAGGAGCCAAACCTAACATAGGTGTCTACAAAGTTAGCAAGTTAATTAGAATTGCAGGGAGTGGGGAATTGTTTGTCCCTTGGCATTTTCACTGGATTTTGTGAAGGAGATCATTGTGATGTAACACAGTAGAGGAAAGAGAACCTGCTCCCTTAGCCAGAGGAACAATGAGGGAATGGATTGTCACTATGCAATAAGGCTTGACTCTGGGTATTTTTGAAGTGAAAAATGTGCATCCAAGTGAGGATACCATGACTCCCACTCTTTCATCTGCCAAAAGTACTATCCCAGTCCCCAGAATCAGGTTAATACTTCTGTATTCCCACAGACTGGGAATGCCCAAGGAAGCTGAGCTTGGGTCCTGTGCCACTTACAGTGGGGGACAAAGGAGGGGAAGGATCAGGCATAAGAGAATGCAATGCACAGATGGGACAGGCTGGAGACACAAGCCCTCTGTTGGGGCTAGGGAATTGGGTTCAGTCCCACCCAGAGCAGAATCTCCATGGAATGGTAACCCCGGAGGAAGGAAAGCTAGTCAGAAACTAGCACAGGTTCACTTCATAGTCACCCATGGGCAGGGAACTTTTAGTACTGCTGACCAGCCTGACCACCATCTGGGATCTGCTGTCTTCCCTTTGATCCCCAGCCAGCCTCTAGGTCCTCTGTTCCCTCCCAGCTGTCATCAAGCTGGTGCAGCTTGTTTTACATGTTGGGATGGAGTTCTGCACCAGCTGTCATTGCCCTACCTAGGTCACAACCAAGAGGCCAGGCTCTCATCCTCATGAGACCACCTCATGCAGCCAGGTAGCAGCCGTGACTTGCCCCTCCTCCCCCTGAAGGTGATGTTCATGTCAGAGGCAGATGTGTTCATCCCCGCAGCACCACACACTGACTCGGGAGGGAGGTGAAATCAGTAGGTGGCAGAGTGCTGGCTGCAGTTCTCCTAGACTGGGGGTTCATGCCGGCTGTCTCTTGCTGCTTAGTATTTACCAAGTAAAAGTCATTGTCCTGGAGATGCCTGATTTATTGACATTGAGAGATGAAGGCTGTCTGGTCTAAGGATCTGCACAGAAAGCCTCTTGTGCTTCTGAGCTGATATCAGGAAGAAGGAGTCTGTGTGATCTAGAGATTGGCAGGAGGTCCTGGTGCCACCCTGGCTTGGAGTGGGGTGGCCTGGGAGCAGGAAGGCAGGGAGGCACAGCATTTGCCCTTTGAGCAATTTGGCTGGAATGTGGAGGGCTGATGTTGCCAGCAGTTTGTACTGGGTGGCTGGTCCTGGCTTCAGAGAGCTGCCTTCTTCTAATGGCTTTTTCATCTTGGGACCAACCCTTCCTTATTCTCTTTCTCCATCTCTTGTGTCATGCTCAGACCTAGCTTCTGGGAAAGAGGGCATGGGATGTCCTAGGTTCTATAACCTGGGGTCTCTGCAATTAGTACTGATTTAGACCTATTTGGGATCCTGCTGTGGGTCCCCTGGTTTCTCCACGGTTTGATGTGGCTTCCTCAAAAATTTCCAAGTTCCCCTCTAGTACCTAGAACCAGCCAGGGCTAGCAGAGCTGCCCAGGAAGTTCTCCCTAAGACTGAACAGGGTCCTGGTGGTCCCTGTTTGTTTCCATGGTTCCTTGATAGTCATTGTACCTTTGTGTAAAATTGACCATGTGCCTCAAGGGACTCTGGGACTTAAGCTAATGATTGTTCTGAGGACCCTGTGGCCTGGATTCCTGAAAGGTGGGCTAGGGAACAGATGGTTCTGATAGCTGGTGTGGTCTTCCTTTTGTGGGATTATGCAAAGTTGAGCTGCCAGGATGGTGTTGACATACTGATTTTGGATAACCCAAATAGTTTACATAAATAGAGGCCACATAAACTATCTGCCCAGGATTCACACGCTCAAGGGAGAACTCTTTTGCAGCTATGCTTAAGCTGTTTACTTGGTACCAGGAAATGCCTGCCCATCTCAGCCTCCCGCCTCCCCGCACACACACCCTGTTTTCCAGCACAGTTCCTGGGTGGGGTGGACAATTGTCTGTTTGAATCGGAAGTGATTCCTCCTGCTCTAATTTATTGCTTGCTGCCATCACCTCAATTTTTTTCAATACCTGAGATTGAACCCAGGCATGCTCTACCAGTGAGCTATGTTCTCAGCCCTTTTTATTTTTTATTTTGAAGGAAGGCCCCCTAAGTTTCCCAGGCTGGCCACAGGTTTGTGATCCTCCTACCACAGCCTCCTGAGTTTCTGGCATTACAGGGTGCACCACTGTGCCTGGCTCATCACTCTAATATTGATCAGCCACCTGGCAACCATGTGCTTCAGAGGAGGTGGGGATCTCTTCCAGTACCAGGCTGGCTGTGAAAAGGGATCCCAAGAGGTCCCAGCTGGGCTTCATTCCTTCTCACATTCAGCCCTTATGCCCCCTCCTCTAGCTGCCCTTTGCTCCTCCCTTCCCTATGGTCCTCAACCTCTCTTGTGTGGCTGGCACTGAGGGATTGGACAAATGACCCACAGCACCATTTCCCCATGTCCTATGGTGTCTACCCGGTGCCTTCCTGGCCTGGGCTGCTTCCTTAGGGCAGCTGCTGGGTTTGGCTGCTGTCTATTCCCTTTGCCAGCCCTGACCCAGACAACGAGTGTCTGTGAGGACTGGTTCTATGTATTCTGGAGCTGCTGAGCAAAGGCCTGGGAGACTTGGAGGCTTCATATTGGTGACAGATGCTTTCTCCCAGACAGCAGATAAAGGTCACTCCTAAATTCCAGAATAAAAACATCCACTTATCTGGGAAACGTCAAAAAGAAGAACGGCTGCCCTTTGCAGGGCTGAGCCCTGCAGGGTGCGACGGGGAGCCAAGGAGGGCAAGATGCCTGCTGTTTGGGTTTCAGGGGTCCATTTACATACTTCCTGAAGGGGAGGATGTCAATGGTCCCCACCCTCAGGTCCATGAGGCCGGAGACTGCTTGGGCCTGGGTTGGGGTCTAGGTGTTGGGGAAGAAGCAACCCTGGCCTGGGCCCTCTGGGCAGCCTGTCATGGGAGAGGCAGTGCAAATGCCAGATCCCGCCACAAGTCTTGTTCTGCTTGACATCACCCATGGTGGTGAATTGCTGTCTTCACATCAAAGTCTGGATGCCCTGCCTCTTTGAAGAGGGCTGCTCTGGGCTGATAATCTTTGTGGCCCATCAACTGGAGCTGGGGAAGAGCCCTTTGGAGGGCCCCCACTCAGCTTGCCTCTCTCCTTCTGTCCTGCTGAACCCCAGTGAGCACGGGACTTGGGGGCCCTGTATTCAGCTGTGAGCCCTCCACCAGGCCATGGGGCTTTAAATAGGTGCTATGGTTTAAACATGGTTTGAGTGTGCTGGAAGCTTGGTCCCCCAGCTCTCGGTGTGGTGATGTTAAGAGGTGGTGCAACTTTTAAGAGGTGGGACGTAGTGGAAGTGATTAAGTCTTTGAGAGAGATTAATGCTTTTTTCTTGGGAATGTGCATTCCCTTGGGAGGTTGTTATAAATAAGTTTGGCATCTCCCTTGGATCTTTCTTGCTTCCTATCTTGTCACTTGACATCTCTTCAAAGTGCTTCCATCCTGATGCCATCTGCCGTGTTGTGATATTGTCAGAAGGTCCTTACTAGAGGCCAAACAAATGGAGCCATCTAATCTTGGACCTTCAATCTCCACAATTATGAACTAAATAAACCTCTTGTCTTTACACATTAAACTTAGCTTCAGGCATTTTGTTATAGCATCACAAAACAGACTAAGATAGTAGGCTCACTCCATTCCAACCTGCATGTCTTTCTCTTTGGGTTGGTCCCTTTTTGGACACCTTGTCATTCTTCTCTGTCCCAGTTCTCACCATTTAACATAGCTCTGCTTGTTTCCCAGGCCATAGGGGCTTTTTTCTTGCTTTGCTATGAGCTCCTATAAGCTCCCTTTACTGATATTTCTTTGTCTGCACATCTTGGCCCTGAATTGGATTGTGCTGGAAGCTTCACCCCTTCCAGGTTCTCTCATATCTCAACAGAATAGGGAAAATCTATGACAAGCAGCCCCCTTTCTGTCCAGTTCCATGACTACCATTGGTCCTCAGATCAGTGGCTCCCATGGCCCAGGGACATTTTCTTTACAGCCCTCCTTGTGTGATTGGGTGATACTGGGAATCTCCATGAGGTGCAGGCCTTCATGCTGTGCTTGCCATTGGAATTCCAGAGACTGATAGAGAGCCTTCATGAGGATGGCCTGATACATTTTTGTGGGAGGAACTACCATGCAAAAAATTCAAGTTACTGTATTAATGTGCTAGAACTTCTATAACAAAGTACAATGGTCTGGGTGGCTTCAACAGCCCATTTATTTTCTCTGAGCCCTGGAGGCTGGAAGTCCAGGATCCAGGTATGGGGCAGAGTTGGTTTCTTTGGAGGTCACTCTTCTCTGCTTGTTTGTAGATGGCTGTCTTCTCCCTGTGTCTTCATAGGGTCACCCCCACGGGTGTCTGTGTCCTGATCTTTTCTTATGGGAACACCAGTTCTATTGAATCGGGGCCCACCATATGACTTTATTTTACCTTAGTTCACTCAAAAATAGACTCACACTTGGAGGTACTTGGGATTAAGATGTCAACATATGCATTTTGTGGGGATGGAATCCATCCTGTAACAGTTACTGACAAGAAATACTGGAGCAGTACCATTGCCCTAATTTTTTAAAAAATATATTTATTTTTTTAGTTGTAGGCAGACATAATATCTTTTTTTTATTTTTATGTGGTGCTGAGGATCGAACCCAGTGCCTCACGCGTGCTAGGCGAGCACGCTACCACTGCGCCATAACCCCAGCCCCCGCATTGCCCTAATTTTTGTACATGAGAACACAGAGATCAAGAGAGGTAGAACGGCATGTAGGAGGCCCATGGCTTGCTTCAGAGATCCACGCAGAGTCCTGATGAAGGTTACCTGAATGGTTTATTCTTCAGGCCAATCTCTGGGGTCCAGCCTTGCTGAAGTTAGAGATGAAGTCTCTGAGCTCCAGAAGCTCCCTTTGGAGGGAGCTCCAAGCAAGAGCCCCAGATCCCACCTTTGCATGGAGGTAGAATCAGGGACTCACTGGTACAATAGCAGCACCTGCCCTGGAGGACTTCTGGTGCTCCTGGTAGGAAAATGAACTGTGGAGCCTACCAGAGCAGCAGGGACTAGAGTGTCCTGCAGCATGGCTATAGAGGAATGGCTGTGTGGGTGGGTGGGGGCTGTCACTAGCAGCCACCATTCCTGGTGACTGTATGTGTGTGATAGATTGCAGGTCTGGTGGGGAGCTCATGGGTGGCTGGAGTGGCAAGTATTGATATCTTGCTCATGAGACCCTTCCCAACCCTGAGGAAAGTTTGCAGGCGGCTATGGCTGCTGTCTGAGCAGGAGAGGGCCACCAGCCCCACTACCAAGTTCACCCTGCTGCTGTTGTCTGATTTCTCTATCACTTACCTTTTCAAAAATTATGGAACTATATGGACATTTGTAGAGGATATATTAAGTTCCATTCTCTTGGACTTTCAAATGAGAAAGAGGCATTTTTGTCACCATGTAAGTTAACGTGTATAAGGACACATTTTATGCAGTAAAATTTGGAATGTTGAGCTGTCATTCCACCCAAGTGGTTTTTTTTTTTTTTTATAAGATGGAATGATGACAGTACCCATGCTAAGGACAATGCCTGCCACAAAATGCTTCCTGTTCAGTAGTCTCCACAATCTATGGTTTTGTCTTCTGCAATTTCTATTATCTGTGGACAACTGTAGTCCAAAAATATGAAATGGGAAATTCTAGAAATGAACATTTCATAAGTTTTAAATTGTGTGCCAATTAAGTAGTCTGTTGAAATCTACCATCCTGCTCTGTTCCACTTGGGATGTGAATCATCTATGGTCTAGTGTATCCACACTGTATATACTACCCACCTTTCAGTCACTTAGTAGTCATCTAGGCCATCACATTGAGGGTCGTGGCATCACAGTGCTTGTGTTCAAATAACCTGTATTTTACTTCATGATGACCCTGAAACACGAGAATAGAGAAGCTGGCAATCTGGATAGCCAAAGAGAAGCTGAAAAGTGTTTCCTTTAAGTGAAAAGAGGAAAGTTTATCATAGGAATGTATATGTAGAAAAGATGTGGTATATAAATGGCTCAGTACTATCTATGGTTTCAGACATTCACTGAGGGTCTTGGAATGGATCCCTTATGATAAAGGGGGACCATATGGGTTATTTCATTGAATACTCAAGGCAGATTGTGTTTTTATTCTGATTTTACAGAAAGGAAACTGAGGCCTGGCTTGGTTAGGCACCTTCCCCAAGCCACCTGGCTAACCAGTGCTTGGGCCCAGGCTCATCTGTCAGGGATCCCCTAGGTCCCAGAGGCTGAGAGGTGGGATTCGGGGCAGCAGCAACGCTCTGAGACTTCACAGAGCTTCCCCAAAACGTTCCAGTGCAAATCCTGGACCTGAATCCTCATTTCTGCCTTCTCATTAGCTTTCCTTGCTTGCTCTGGTCATCATGTCAAAGTTCAAGCAGGCAGACAGAGTTGATTAGACTTGACTTTTAGCCCTTGCTTTGAATAATTCATGCATCTTCCCTAATTTCCACAGGAATAATTCAATAATGCTCAGCAGCGGGAGGGCGCCTGGGTGCTTGGGGCTTGGGACATGCTCACCTACAACTGTTGCAATTGAGAGACAGAGTGCCCCAAACCATCTTTCCTTTAAAGTAGAGTCATCCCCGTGTGCTCAGGCCCTGAAGATCCTGCCTGGGAAGGTTTTTTTCTGGCAGAAGTCTAGGAGCTTCCACCTTTCTGCCTCCCAGGCACCTGGGACATTGGCCTCCTCTGCTCAGTACTCTGCTTCCGGTAATTTCCTGTCCAGGCCAAACATACCTGCCCCTGCTGACCTCCACTTCCATTCCCCTGCCCCAGGGTAGGGGAGTGGCTGACCCCTACCCTGCGCTGTCTTGTCCCAGACCTTCCAGAGCTACTTACCAATGTTGGGGAGCAAAGCACGTTGGTTGGGTGCTATGGTTTCAGTGCTGGTCTCTCCCAAAACTCATGTTGAAATTTAATTGCTATCCTAATGGTGTTAAGATGTGGGGCCTTTAAGAGGTGACTTGGCCAGGAGAGCTTCATCCCCATGGGTGGGATTGATGTTGTTACAAAAGGGCCAGTTCAGCCTTTTCTTGTTCTCTCTTGGCCCTTCTGCCTTCTGCCATGGAATGATGTAGTAAGAAAGTCCTCAACAGATACTGGCCCCTTGGTATTGGACTTCCCAGCCTCCAGAACTGTGAGCCAATAAAGTTCTTCTCATTATATGTACCTGTCTGTGGTATTCTGTTACAGCAGCACAAAATAGACTAGACACTTGGCATTTGAGGTCCCGAAGCTGTGGCCTCTGGGGTCAGCCATGTTCCCTTTCCCTCCCCACTCTGTAGAGCTACTAACTGGTTGGAATTTGTGCTGCTTTTCTGTGGGAAAGGTGGGACCAGCACATTCATGCCCATATGGGCTGATACCTCCTGCACTGTTGCTAGGTCACAGCTTGTGGGAGAAAGGGAGTTGTCTGGGGCAGGAGTCCTGGGCTTCTGTGCCAACTCCTGTGTCCTACTGGGTGGAAGGCTGAGGACCCAAAGACCCTGACCCACCAGGCAAACATCCTCTGTATCCTCTGCTGGGGCTTTAGCCAAGTCCCCTGCCTGAGAACAGCTCTTTCCTCAGGAGCACAGATCCTGGCCAAGTGCTGCTGGCCTTGATGATAGAGCTGGCACCAGCCCTGCTCCACAGATAGGTGCGCAAACTGATCCAGGACCTCTGTAAAATCTGCTCCCTCAGGCCAAGTGAAGTGATGCCCAGGATCCTAGCAGCCAGGCTTCTCTTCCAGTGCTCCCATTTGTTTAGTAATTTGATACAGTGGCAATTAGAAAAGCATACAGTGACAGTGCTCAGGCAAGGTCACCTTATAAGAGGTAGAGAGCCAAGACAGTGAAAGGTAAGAGTCTCCTTTTTGCACTCCACTGGGACTTTGGGCCTCAGTTCTGGACTATACACTCTGAGAGGGCTAGATACAAATTGATAGGGAATGACCCCTTTTAGGGAGTACTTGTCCAGTCCCCTTTCACTGAGATGGGTCACCACAGCTAAGTGTATGCCACATAGTCCTATCACTTTAGTCACTTCATCCAACCAGGATAGACAACTGACTTAACAACCAAGCAGATGCTCTCTCTTGGGAGTTTGTAATTGAAACAAAGATTCCTATTGTCTGGGCTGGCTGATGAACTGAGAAGTGAGTTCAAGGCCATGGGCAACTGCCCTGTGTAGAGAAGCAGCAGAGAGAAGGAAGGGAAGGTGACGTGCTGGGAGCTGCAGAGGGGCGCTTGACCTATGGCCTCAGATGCATTATAAATGTGTTCACAATAATCTCTTATCTTTTTTTTTTCATTTTCTTATTGAGACAAAATTTATCTAACTTAAAACTCACTTTTTTTTTTTTTTTTTTTTTTTGTGTTGCTGGGAATTGAACCCAGGGCCTTGCATGTGCTAGGCAAGCACTCCACCACTGAGCCCAAAACTCATAATTTTAAGGCCCACAATTCAGTGGTTAGTATATGCACAGCTTTGTGCAACTATCACCACTGTCTAAGTCCAGAACATTGTCACCTTTCCCGAAAGAATCCCCAGACCCACTAGAAGTCTCTCCCCATGTTCCCCTTTCCTCATCCCTTAGCAACTGCTAATGTACTCTCTATCTCTAGAGATCTGCCTGTGTCAGATAATTCTTATAAAGGGACTCATGGGTCTGGCTCCTTTCACTTACCGTAATGGGTCTGAGGTTCATCCATGTTGTGATGTTGTTATGATGTATACATAAGGTGTCCCCCAAAGCTCAGGTGTGAGACAATACAGGAAGGTTTAGAGGTGAAATGATTGGGTTATGAGAACTTTAACTTAATCAGTGCATTAATCCCTTGACAGAGATTAACTGAGTGATGACTGTAGGCAGGTGGGGTGTGGCTGGAGGAGGTGGCTCCCTGGGGACGTGCCCTTGGGGTTTATATTTTGTTTGTAGGGGGAGTTCTCTCCCTCTGCTTCCTGGTGCCATGTCCACAGCTGCTTCCCTCTGCCACTCTTCTGCCATGTGGTTCTGCCTCACCTCAAGCCCCTAGGAATGGAGCTGGCTGTCTATGGACTGAGACCTCTGAAACCTTGAGCCCCCAAATAAACTTTTCCTCCTCTAATTGTTCTTCTCAGGTCTTTTTTGTCACAGAAGTGAAAAAGCTGACTAAAACATAGCTGGGCGCGGTGGCGCACGCCTGTAATAACCCAGCACTTAGGGAGGCTGAGACAGGAGAATCGTGAGTTCAAAGCCAGCCTCAGCATTGGCGAGGCACTAAGCAACTCAGTGAGACCCTGTCTCTACATAAAACACAAAATAGGGCTGGGGATGCTGCTCAGTGGGCGAGTGCCCCTGAGTTCAATCCAAGTACCCCCCCAAAAAAAGCTGTAATGGATCAGGGATTTATTCCTTTTATAGCTACATAATATCACATTGTGTGGATATGCCACATTTTATGCGTTTTTCAGTCAATGGGTGGTAGAGTTGTTTCCTCTTTGGGTCTATTGTCAATAATATTGCTCTGACCATTTGTATATGAGTTTCTATGTGGACATGTGTTTTCCAATCTTCAGGTACCTACCCTAAGAGTGGAATTGCTGGGTCATATGGTAACTCTAAGTATAATATTCTGTCCTCTTATTTTTTGTTTTGTTATTTTATTTTTGATTTTATATATTTTATTTTTAGCTTGATACATATTCCTGGGAAGTGAGCAGTAAGTTAGAATGCCATAAACCTGTTATCTTTTGAGTGACTGTGAGATCTATAATGATATCTTCTTGCCCATTTCTGACATGTTTTGTGCCTTCTCTATTCTCTCCTTGCTTGAACTCAGCAGAGTTTATCACTTTGATTTTGCTTTTTTGAAAAACCAGCTTTTGGCTATGCCCATACTATTTATTGGATGCTTTTAAAAAAAATCTCACTAACTTATGTTTTTTTAAAAATTATCTTTTCTTCTACTTTCTATGGTTAATTTTGCTGTTATCTTCAGCCTGTTTTCTAATAATCTGTATTTAAAACTACATTTCCTGGGAAACGGCACTTTCATTGCAATCTTGTATATGTGATATTTTCATTAAGTTCAACATATTTCCTCATTTCCATAGTGATTTTTTTTCTTATTTAAGTGTGTATTTCTCAACTTTCCAATAGCATGTTCTGGCCTCCTCCAGGGTGAAGCTGTCAAATGTCACCCAGGGTCTCAGCTGCCTCCTCAGGAAGCTGCTAATGTATTTGTTTTCTGTGCTGTCTAATCAGTTTCCACACATTTGGCAGCTTCAAACAAGACCTGCTCTTTAGCTCACAGATGTGCGGATCAGAAGCCTGGCACTCCAACAGTGGGTTCTTACACGTTGTTTTTGCTTTTTTTTTTTTGCAACAGGGTCTTACTATGTTGCTCAGGCTGGCCTTGAACTGGTATCCAGCAGCCCTCCTGACTCAGCCTCCCAAGTAGTTGGGACTATGGGCACACACCATTGATGTCCAGCTGGATGTTAGTCCTTAGGATATTGTAAGACTATTCTCATCTAAAGCTAAGGGTCCTCTTCCAAGCTCATTTAGGTTGTTGAAAGAATTCAGCTCTTTATGATTGTGGGACTGAAGTCCTTGCATGCTGTCAGTTGGGGGCCAACCTCAGCTCCTAAAAGATGCTTATATTTCTTGTCATCTTCAAAGCCAACAATAAAGAATTTCCCATGCTGAATCTCTCACACTTAGAATCTCCTTTGTTGGGAGGAACCTCTTCCCTTTTAAGGCCTCACCTGATTAGACCAGGCTCACCAAGATACTCTCCTTAACTTAAGGTCAACTTTTTCCACCAATATTGTTGGGGATTAAACCCAGGGTCTTGAACATGCTAGGCAAGTGCTCTATCATTGAGCTACATCCCCATCTCTTTTTATTTCATTCTGAGACAGGGTCTTGCAAAGTTGCTGAACTTGGCTCAAACTTGTGATTTTCTTGCCTCAGCTTCATTAGTAGCTAGAATTACAGGCTTGTGCCATTATGCTTGGCTCTGATTTGAGACCTTAATTACATTTGCAGAATCATTTCACAGAAGCACGTAGAATACTTGAATAATGTAGAAAAGTTATGTGTACACTCTGAATTCTGCCTATCACATAGCTCTAAACATTTGATTCACCTCCTGGATCTCCTTCCTCCCCTAGATTATGGTGTGGGAATTCTTCACTAGCTTGTTAGCTTTCTGATGCATTCTAATGTGTTTTTAAATTTTGGGTCTATTTTTCTTGCTTGTTGATCTAAATGATTTAGTCAACATTATTATATACAGAACCTTCTCTACTCCCCATTAAATCAACAATAACAACCACCTAAGTTCTTTAGAATAGAAGAAAAACTTCTCTAACTTGATAAAGCATGTTCTGCCAGCAATCTAAGGCAAATATCATATTTAATAATAAAATATTAAATTCATCCCTGTTGAAAGTCAGGATCAAGTTAAGTTCAAGTTCTCTGTCATTACTTCTAGCTAGAAATTGGAGTCTTGGCAATAAAAAAGCTAAATTTTCAAAAGAAGATGGAAAAAGAAAACCTTGTTATTTATGGACAGACAACATTTTCTACCTAGAGAATCCAGGCGTTTCAATCACCTGTCAAATTACTATAGTTAATTAGAGATTTTAGCAAGTTCACAAAACACAAGATCAACATAAAAAAGCAATAGCATTCCTAAATATGTAACAACAAATCCCATTATTAGGTGCAACTATAATGCACTAGTAAAAAATGTGAAAGAAAAAAATCAATGGCATTCTTAATCATAGCAATAATGAATTGAAAGCATAACAGAAATAAGATGTCAATTACAATAGTCACAGAACCCAGGAAATGCTTGGGAATTAATCTAACATGAAATGGGAGGATTCAAATGTTGAAAATCATAAGACCTCACGAAGGAACAAAAAAACAAAATCTAAGTCCATGATGAGAAATATCACATCCAAGGATGGAAATACTCAATATTGTGAACATTTCATTCTCCCCAAATTAATATAAATTTCTGGGATGCCCCAGTCCAGAACTTGAGCTATGTAGTGTTGATATAAGAAACAAAACAGCCAATGGGCTAGTAGAGAGATCAGGGACAAACCTATGTGTTTATGGGGATTTAGTGCAAGACAGAGGTGACACTTTCAATCAGTGGGAAGAGCTTTCTTTCCTTTTTGTTTTTTTTGGTACCAGGGATTGAACTTGGGGCCACTTGACCACTGAGACACATCCCCAGCCCTATTTTGTGTTTTATGTAGAGACAGGGTCTCACTGAGTTGCTTAGTGCCTCGCCATTGCTGAAGCTGGCTTTGAACTTGCAATTCTTCTGCCTCAGCCTCCTAAAGTGCTGAGATTATAGGTGTGCACCATCATGCCTGGCTTTTTTCTTAAATAAGTAGGGAAGGGTCTGTTGGTGGTTTGTGACAGTCAGGGTATGCTAAGGGATAGAGTATCGAAAACAGGAGGAATTAAATACAGGGGATTGGTTACAAGGGTGATGGGATTGCTAGGAAGCCCATAGGGCCCATAAAACTTTATGGCCCAACCATCAAACTTTCCATATGAAACTGAAAATCCTTTTTATGACAAAAGATACTATAAACAAATAAGAAATCTGACAAACAACGAGAAAATATTTGGGACCTATAAAAAAACTGAGGATTAATATAGAATATGTAAGCAGTTTTACCATCAACAATAGAAGGACAAACAAACCAAAAGAAAAACTGGCAATTCTAAGAGAGAAAAATTCAGGATATTCTAAGATGGGAAACTATAAATAGACAACAAAAATGAAATAATGGCTAGCATCACTAATGACTGGAGAATTGCAAATTAAAACAATGAGATACCATTTAGGTTAACATGAGTGGTAAAGGAATAATTGTTGGCAAACATATAAGAGCAACTTGAACATGCCCTCATTGCCCATATAACTTTCTTCAGTCATAATCGGGTCCCACATTTCAGTGAGATGCACGACCTCCCAGAATAAGGGTTTCATTTCACAGTGTCTTTGCAACTAGGAGGGGCCATAGATTCAGGTCAATGATATACAATGTGCGGAGGGGGAATTTTTGGAATATTTCTTAATGAAATATGTCTTTGACTTTTACTCCTTCCTAATGCCAGAAATACAGTTGTGATGGTTGGAACCACAGCATCAATCAGGTGACCTAGGGAATGGAGAGCAGGTGTGATGGAGCCACCAGTAAGGTTTCTGGAGACTGGGGGAATAGAACTACTTGGCAACCTCAACCTGTTTGCTTCTGAGCTTAAATGTGATAAAGGCACATGCTTCTTCCTTGTTTGCTTTTAGGTCCCGCTATTCTTTGCCAAACTGATTCCTAATAGGTGCAGGGCATAAATGAACTGAGGCACTGAACTGTTTCCTCTCCTAAACCCCAGTACCTTAGAATGCGACTATATTTGGATAGGATCTTTAAAGAGGTGATTAAGGTAAAATGAGTGATATGGGTGAAACCTAATCCAACATGATTGGTGTCCTTATAAGAAGAAAAGACTAAAGCCAACCTCAGCAATGGCGAGGTGCTAAGCAACTCAGTGAGACCCTGTCTCTACATAAAACACAAAATAGGTCTGGGGATGTGGCTCAGTGGTAGAGTGCCTCTGAGTTCAATCCCCAGTACCAAAAAAAAAGAAGAAAAGACTAGGGCACGAGCCTACCTAGAGAAAAGACCATGTCAGAACACAGGGAGAAGATGGTCACTTTATTTATTGCCTCTTTTCTGTCTGCCTCGTTAGTGCAGTTTTAGCTTTTCACTTGCCTTCTTGCCCCTCTCAGTTCATGGAATCTACTCTTTCTGCCTTGGGTCAGACTCTCCCATACAGCTCTTGGCAGATGTGTCTCTGAGCTCTGGCCTGGAGACACCTGCCTGAGCTGCCCTGCTGCCTTTCTGGCCCTGGCCAGCTGGGTCCTTGTGCAGTGAGAGCAGTGCATGTTTCCTGATAGTTCACAGCTGGAATCTCATAGCCGCTTGCAAATGTCTAAGGGCCTCTGTGGCCAGATACATTGGGTCCAATGACCTCCATGCAGGGGGCTTCAAAGGCTCTTTCTGAGCCCAGGTTTTCATTTACCCACAGATCAATCCATGGTAAATATTGAGAGATTCAAACTCTGAAGGTGGGAGTGGCTTCTTGGGCTGGATCTGAAGTCATTCAGAAGGGGCAGTATCCATAGACATACCTACGAGCCACAAGGCAAAAGTCAGGGATAAGGAGACCGTGCTGTCCATGGGGATAAGGTAGTGGATAGTGCTCCATGTGGACAGCAGCTGTGAGAGCAGTGGTGGGTAGTGCTCCCAGTGTAGACAGTCATGGGGACAGGCATCTGTAAGAATTAGGGTGCTTTGATCATCTCTGCCATGCTTAGAATAATGGAGGACTCGAATTATCTAATTCTCTTACACAAGGAAAATGAAAATGATCTCAAATTCCCTGTCAGCCCCCAGGAAAAGAATTAAGCAGAAAATAACAAACAAAACCATTATTTCCTTTCTCCTGTGGGTCTAGAGAACTGGAGGCCTTTAAGTCCCTGAGGCTCCTGGGAGCCAGAGAATGGAGGTCGCTGCCTTTGATTTGATTGACTGTGAGGACAACAGAGTAGAGAGCCTCTGCCTCTCTCTCCCCTAGTCCTGCTGATGTCTCCTAGCCCCTGGGCCCCAGTCAGCAGTACAGCCCTGCTTGGGTGTGAAGATGGGCCATCTGTTCTCAGATGCCAGAATTCTGGCCACCCTGGAGCTGCACAAGACCCTGCCCTGCCTGTGGGTACTATCTGCACAAGTTGGAGCCTCCCTTGGTTTCTTGTTTCCTGGTGGTCTCATGGTTTGCCCTATGCTCAGCTTGCTTGACAGAGCCTGGATCTGATTATTAGCCTTGTCCTGCTCTGATGAGAGCTACTCAGGGCATCTTCCAGCCCTGATAGGCCCCATCAGTCCTACAGTTTTTTGGATCCATCACATGACTGCATTTTGTCTGGGACACTTGGCCAGGCCCTACATGGGCTGTCCTCTCTCTTCCCAAGGTGTTGATCAGTGGCAAAGTAGCCTCAGGACTTGAAGTGAAGGCAGGAGCCTCCTTTGAAGAGTTAAGGCTGGAGGCCACCATGGCTGCTCCTCAGTGAGGAGAAGCACAATGGCTTAGTGTTGGAAAGCCAGCGTCAGCACTTTGCTCACTCCTGCTGGGTGGGGCCCAGACTACTTGCAAATGCTCAAAAGAGCTGCCCTTGCAGCACTGTAGTATGCTGTTTTTAAGTCTTTTGGGTATAGACCTAGGAGTGGGATAGCAGGCTCAAATGGTGGTTCCATTCCAAGTTTTCTAAGGAATCTCCATACTGCTTTCCAGATTGGCTGAACCAATTTGCAGTTCCACCAGCAATGTAAGAGCGTGCCTTTTTCCCCACAACCTCGCCAACACTTATTGT
>PVHX01029849.1:0-16473 GCA_004024805.1 Geosciurus inauris | reverse complement strand
TTTTTTGGAAAAATAGAATGCCCAATTAAAATAAAGGAGAAATTTAGCCGGGCGCGGTGGCTCACGCTTGTAATCCCAGCACTTAGGGAGGCTGAGGCAGGAGAATCGCGAGTTCAAAGCCAGCCTCAGCAAGGGCGAGGCGCTAAGCAACTCAGTGAGACCCTGTCTCTACATAAAACACAAAATAGGGCTGGGGATGTGGCTCAGTGGTCGAGTGCCCCTGAGTTCAATCCCCGGTACCAAAAAATAAAATAAAATAAAATAAAGGAGAAATTTATAAGAAAAGTACTGAATATAAAGCATTTTGATATGTAAGCTTCTGAGTGCAGCTACACTAGAAAACATAGTGAAATGGTCAGTTACTTGTACCTATTTGTAGATCATCCAAATGTGGTAGATACCATGTGTCACTCTGGCAAGGCAGAACACAAGTGGTATTGATATCTTTTCAGAATAGTAAACAAACTCTTGAAAAAGCCTTAAACAAATTAAATTATGAGCTTCTCTCAGAAGTTGCATTCCTAGAGAATTTAGTATATATTAAAACCACACCAAAAACTTGTTTTATATGTAAAACATATTCTAGACTCTAATTATAAACAGGTTTTTCACATGCACAAATGTATGAGTATCTAAGGGATATTAACAAGTTACATGGGATATGGGGTCAGTTCTTTGTGTCTGTAACACTGTGGGGCCTAACATCCCTGCCCAGCCTATAAATAACAGTGGCACCCCTACTCAGGCTTCCAAAAGTTTCTAAAACACCCCCTAGAGGATGTCACCACCCCATTGGAAACCAGTATTCTAGGCCTTACTGAGCTAGTTGCCTTTGGGGTGATCTGAGAGGCCCCATTCATTAGATGTCTACTCAGGAAACATGGGAGGCTTCGGGGACAGGGAGGGATCCATGTGAGGGATTGTTGCTGGGGGGGGGCCTCAATCCCCTCACTAGGGCCCTTTCCTTCTGACGCCCACAGGCCTCCTCACAAAATGGTGGTTCACGTTCTTCTCTCCTAGGGCTTGGATTTTGAGGCCCAAAACCAGCACACCCTATATGTAGAAGTGACCAATGAGGCTCCCTTTGTGGTGAAGCTCCCAACCTCCACAGCCACCATAGTGGTCCATGTGGAGGATGTGAATGAGGCCCCTGTGTTTGTCCCACCCTCCAAAGTCATCGAGGCCCAGGAGGGTATCTCCATTGGGGAGCCTATCAGCGTCTACACTGCACAGGACCCTGACAAGGAGGATCAAAAGATCAGGTACTCCTTGGGAACTGGCTCCAGTCAGCCAAACGTACTGGTACAGTAGGGTGGGTTGTTCTATTACCATAAAGATTGTTCAGCCCGGCCAGGTGCTTCCTGCTGTGCTGGAGACAAAAGACTCCGAGTAGAGGTTCAGGGGGAAGGTGTGTCCTCTCTCACTCACATATCCCTGCTGGGTCCCCACCTGCTGTTTTAGTCTCCATTTCAATGAGATATATTTTCTATGTGGTCCTGCTTAGCACCCCAGAGACCTTCCTATCTGTCCTAAGGAGGTCTGAATGATGACACTAGAATTCATGTGACCCTTCTCAATTCTTTCCAGCTACCACATCTTGAGAGACCCAGCAGGATGGCTAGCAATGGACCCAGACAGTGGGCAGGTTACTGCTGCAGGCATCTTGGACCGTGAGGATGAGCGTTTTGTGAAGAACAACATCTACGAAGTCATGGTCTTGGCCACAGACAATGGTGAGAGCTTCCTCCCAGGTTTTCCACATGGAACGCCTTTGGTTCCCAGGTCACATGACAGCCTATTCCTTTATACAGAGGGTTGTAGTGGAAACAGTCACCACCAAACCAGTCAGGAGGGTAGAAGGGGTCTTTTGGGGGCGGCGGGGGCGGGGGGATGTCTCTTAAAGACTGTTCCTAGGGAGACTGGCTATTGGCTATGGGTATGATTATGATTTTTCTGATACCCAGTCAGGAGAGATCCTGAAGACTCCATTCAGCCTAAGTTTTTGGTTCACTGAACCCTACACTGACCTTTAGTTTCCCCTTAGAGTTGAGTAACAGGGAATACCTAGAAAATACCATGATTGATTAGTGATATCACACCACAGTCAGTGGGGGAGTATGATATAATTGCCATCTTTGTTTAGCACATAGTGAACCAACACCTTCAGGTTCCCTGAAGCTGATCTGCAAACACCAGACTAGCCCTGAGGTGGCCAATAGGTTTCACTTTGTGATAGATTATAATGACTGCTGTGGACACATGAGAGATGACTTAATTTCCATGTATTTATCATCTCTGGTTTGATCTGTAATGAAGCTAGGGCATGGAGGGACTTGAGAGGTTAGAGCTGGGTGGTAAACAGGAGTCTCTCTGAGAAGGATTAAGTCAGTTTTAGGGTAGCTTAACATCACTTTATCCACCAACCAAGGGCAGATGCTGAAAAGAATCATGTTTAATTACAAACAGGAATCCCTCCCACCACTGGCACAGGAACCCTTGTCCTAACACTTACTGACATCAACGACCATGGCCCGATTCCTGAGCCCCGTCAGATCACCATCTGCAACCAAAGCCCTGTGCCTCAAGTGCTGAACATCACAGACAAGGACCTGTCCCCCCATTCCTCCCCTTTCCAGGCCCAGCTCACACATGACTCAGACATCTACTGGATGGCAAAAATCAACGAAAAAGGTAACTGAGGGCTGAGGTTGCGGCTCAGAGGCAGAGCGCTTGCCTCGCACATGTGGGGCACTGGGTTCGATCCTCAGCACCACATAAAAATAAGTAAATAAAATAGACTGTCCATGTATAACTAAAAAAAATTTTTAAAAATTAAAAGGTAACTGAGTGGTGGTAGTAGGTGGGTACCAGCTCTCCTGGGTGGATGTCTGCCCCCTGCCCAAATTCTTATCCCAGCTTTTTTTTTTTTTTTTTTGGTACTGGAGATTGAACTCAGGGGTACTTGACCACTGAGCTGCATTCCCAGCCCTATTTTTTTTATGTAGAGACAGGGTCTCACTGAGTTGCTTAGTGCCTCGCCGTTGCTGAGGCTGGCTTTGAACTTGCGATTCTCCTGTCTCAGCCTCCCTAAGTGCTGGGATTACAGGCTTGCGCCACTGCGCCCAGCTTTATCCCAGCATCTTGTGGGTCACAAATAATGATCTCCACAAGAACATCAATCATATGCTGTTTATGGGCTAGGGTTGTATCTCAGTGGCAGATTGCTTTCTTAGCATGTGCAAGGCCATGGATTTGATGTCCAGTACCACACACATAAAAAGCAGCCAGGCATAGTGGCACATGCCTATAATTCCAAATAGGATGCTGAAACAGAAGGATAGCAAGTTTGAGGCCAGCCTAGGCAATTTATCAAAACCTTGTCTCAAAATAAAAACCATTTTAAATGGGCTGGGTATGTATCTCAGTAGTAGAGCACTTGCCTGGCATGTGTGAGGCCCTGGATTGGATCTCCAGTACCACACACACCAAAAAAAGGCATGGTGGTGTACACCTGTAATCTCATTATCTTGGGAGGCTGAGGCAGGAGAATCACACATTCAAGGCCAGCCTTAGCACCTTAGTGAGACCCTGAACAACTTAGCAAGACTTGTCTCAAAAAATTTTAAAGAAGGCTTGGTGTGAAAAGCTCTAGTGGAAGCCTTCGGAATCTCATAGGAACCCTAAAAGCTATTTCTAGCCCATCCACCCTTTCTATACAAATGGGAAAAACAAGGTCTAGTAAGAGAGAGAGTGACTTGTCCAGTATTACATAGCAAGAGTTAGGACTCCAAGCCTGTTACAGTGGCACTCGCCAGTAATTCCAGCAACTTGGAAGCCTGGGGCCGAAGAATCCCAAGTTTGAGGGCAGCCTTAGAAACTTAACGAGCCCTATCTCAAAAAATAAAAACAACTGGGGATGTAGATCAGTGGCAGCATGCCCATGGATCTCCAGTACAAGCCTAGGAGTATAGTTCAGTGGCAGAACACATGCTTAGCATGTGCAAGACCTTTGGTTGGATCCTCGGTACTGCAAAAAGAAAAAGACTCCAGCACAGCGAGCCTAGCTAACACTCGCTGAGCAAGGTTAGAGGGCCAGACACCACTTCACATGCTTCACTTAATCCCCACGTCAATGCTGTGAAGAAGATACTGTTGTCTCTATCTCACACACATATTTTACAGATGAGGAAACCAAAGCCCACAGAAGCTTAAACATCTCGACAGAAGCATTATGGCTAGAAAAGACTTGAATCAAGGTTTTAGTCCAGGTATCTGACTTATCGTGATATTCTGCTGCCTACCACTGATTGAACCCTGAAAAGATACAAAAGCTTTTTCCTTTTTTCCTTATATTGTCTTTCTACCAAACTCTGGTAGCATTTTCATCACCACATACAGATGAGGATGAGGCTTGGGGAGGCTAAAGAGCATGCCCAAGGGCATAGCATAGGTGATAATTAGGAGTTGAAGCCAGGTTTTGACTCCAGAGCCCTTGGCCCTTCTGCTCCCACCTACTTTCCTGGCCTGCCTCTCTCTAGGCCACCAGTTTGGAAGTTCTTGGCCTTCAGTATTTTTCAGTTGTTGTGTGGACTAGAAAGGAGTGAGTCTGACCCTAAGTGCCAGTAAACCTACAAGAAAAACGGCCTTACCTTGGCTTAAGGTGCTTCTTAGGGCTGAGATTCCCCAGGAGAAAAATGCAGAATCAATACATTCAGTTTCTACCCCCAAAAAATAAATAACCCCATTTCTTTTTTTTTTTTTTTTTTTCTTTTGGTCCCGGGGATTGAACTCGGGGGCACTCGACCACTGAGCCACATCCCCAGCCCTATTCTGTGTTTTATGCAGAGACAGGGTCTCACTGAGTTGCTTAGTGCCTCACCATTGCTGAGGCTGGCTTTGAACTCGCGATTCTCCTGTCTCCCTAAGTGCTGGGAGGCTTGTGCCACCACATCCGGCTTAAATAACCCGGTTTCTGTTACTGCTGCTAAGACCAGCTCAGCAAGAACTCAGGAGACCTGCTTTAGACACACACATTATCTCATGTTTGCATTCCTGTGATTTGGATATATACATCTACCTTTCCTTTGGGGAGTCCAAATTGGTCTCCTGTCACCCCCTTGTGGCCTAGAAGCCATTTTTTCCACCCTGAACCTATCATGGAAGAGCTTGAACTTTGGAATGTCCTGACCCCCCACTGACTTTTCACCAGCTTTGTGACTGTGTGCGAGTTACTGAACCTGGGCGTGTGTTCCTTATCTGTGAGATGGGCCAAGACTTGCACCTACTTCCTTATTATCAAGTAGTAAATTAAATATTATGAAGATTTAATAGACAAATGCATAAAAGTCCATGCTTAGTTCATGTGAGAAGTCATCTTCAGGGCCTGTACCTCCCAGTAACATTCTCAGATTTGGCTCTGTGGAAGTGTGGGCTTTATGCCCAAATCCCCAAGAGACCAATCCTTGAACATAGTATTGACATCTGTTTTGTTTTGTTTTGTTTTGGGGGGGGGGGGATTTGGGGTTTTAATTTGCTTTTTCTCTTTGCCCTTGCCCTTGACATCAGGGAAATTCATCCACACTTCACATATGTGACTTTTGGCTAATTATTTCACTCCTTCAGCCTCAATTTCTGCTTTTAATAAAAATAAAGTTAATTACATTATTTGCCTCTCAACGTTGTGGTGAGGACTAGGGTGGGGCCTGGAACATGGTAAGCATCCATTTAGACACTGACACTATCAGCATCAACAGCAACTGAGAAATCAGTCCTAGAGCATGGTGCTGATGTTGGGGAAAGTCCACATCCCATGGGGGCCTCGCCACATAGACCAGATATTCAGTTCGCAGAAGTATCTCTGCCTGCCTCTGCTAAATGGGAACAGGGTGAATTTTACCTCTGGCCTGCTTACCTAGAGTGTACAGAGCCTTTTAAGTTGAAATGGCTTAAGGTCAGTGCTGAAATAAGCTGGTAAGCCTGAGGGGTGGGGTTAGAAACTCAGAGGTTGGTTGTGATACCCCAGTGATTGGTGGGTGGGGGATGCCACAATGTTGGGGAAGTCCTGCATGATGAAAAAGTTCCACCCATGCTGTTGATGCCCCTCTTGAGAAAGGTGGGTCTGAACTGAAGGCCTTTCTTCAAGGAGACCCCTGACCCTACATTCCTCACTTCAACATACACCCATCCCCACTCTGGGTTTGCCAATTCTCTCCTGAGTGCCAGAATTGCAGGCCACGCTGGGCTCTGCTTCTGCTCTGTGCTTCGCCAGCTACTTCCTAGGCCTTTGAAGGCTAGTCAGCCAAATGTCATTGCAGCAGTTCTGGCATCCCTGAAATTGTGTGTAATCACTAATTCTGTGAGAACATGGGTTAGCATCCTGATTGGCTTATGATGCCACTTACGTAACCAAGTCACATGCATTTGGATTTAGTCGTCATCACATACTCACTTGGAAATATAGTTATTTCATATTTAATCATGCTGGGCACAGTGGCACACACCTGAAATCCCAGCGACCCTGTTGGCTGATGCAGGAGGATCACAAGTTCAAGGCCAACCTAGGCCACTTAGTGAGGTCCTGAGCAACTTAGCGAGACCCTGTCTCAAAATAAAAAATGAAAAGGGCTGGGGATATGGCTCAGTGGTTAAGTGCCCCTGGGTTCAATCCTCAGTACCCACCCCCCCAAAATTTAATCATGTAGTTGAGGTATAAACTTTTATTATAAGAACAAAATAATGGCTGGGCACGGTGGTGCACACCTGTAATCCCAGCTACACAGGAAGCTGAGGCAGGAGGGAGAACAAATTGAAGGCCAGCCTAGCGATTTAGCAAGACCCTTTGTGTTAGCCAGTTTTTTGTCATTGTGACCAAAATACCTGACAAGAACAACTTAGAGAAGGAAAACTATTTTGGGCTAAGGTTTCAAAGGTTCATTTCACAGTTGGCCAACTCCACTACTGTGGGCTCAAGGTGAGGGAGAACATCAGGGCAGAAGGGCAAGGCAGAGGAAAGCTGCTCAGCTCATGATATTTGGGAAGCAGAGACAGCATGCAAGAGAGTGCAGCCAGATATAATCCCCTAGAACACAGCTCCGGTGACCTACTTCTTCTAGCCATGCCCACCTGCCTACAGTTACCACCAGTAGTAGTCTATTCAAATAGTTAATCCATCAAATGGATTAATCCACCATTAATCCAGGTGATAGCTCTCATAATCCTTTCACCTCTGAACATTGCTTTATGGGATTTTGGGGGACATTAAAGATCCAAACCATGACACCCTATTTCAAAATTTTTTATTTATCTGGGCATGGTGACGCACACCCCTAATCCCAGCTTCTCAAGCTGAAGTGGAAGCATCATGAGTTCAAAGATAGCCTCAGCAAAAAGTGATGTGCTAAAACAACTCAGTGAGACTCTGTCTCTAAATAAAAATACAAAATAGGGCTGGGGTTGTAGCTCAGTGGTTCAGGGCCCCTGAGTTTAATCCCCAGTACCAAAAAAGTTTGTATTTATCTTTTTTTTTTTTTGGTACTGGAGATAGAACCCAGGGGCTCTTGCCACTGAGCCACATGCCACATCCTTCTCATTTTTTATTTTGATACAGGGCCTCACTAAGTTGTTGAGGCTGGTCTCAAACTTGGGATCTTCTTGCCTCGACCTCCTGAGTCACTGGAATTGTATACCTGTCTCACCATGTTCAGCTTCAAATATTTTTTAAAAAGGGATATGGGGTGTAGCTCAGTGATAGAGCACTTACCTAGCATGAGCAAGGCACTGGGTTCAGTCCCCATTATCACCAAAAAATAAAAAATAAAGGGCAAATGATGCAATAATAAGGGCTGGGAATGCAGCTTAGGGGTAGAGCAATTACCTGCTATGTACAAGGGTCTGGGTTCAATCCCAAGCACTACATGACCAATACAACAAACTAATTCAATAATAAATGACAATGAGCTGGGCATGATGATGCACACCTGTAATCCCAGCACTTAGGGAGGCTGAGACAGGAGAATCGTGAGTTCAAAGCCAGCCTCAGCAACGGCGAGGTGCTAAGCAACTCAGTGAGACCCTGTCTCTACATAAAACACAAAATAGGGCTGGGGATGTGGCTCAGTGGTCCAGTACTCTGGAGTTCAATCCCTGGGACAAAAAAAGAAAAAAAAAATGACAACATTGAAATAAGAAAACAAGTGGCTAATTAATGTGAATATTAAATGATTTAGGTCTACTTCTTAGGAAGAATAATATATTCTTTTGAGGCAAAGAACACTTAGTAGCTAATGTGTTGATAAATTATTGGGTCTGCATCATAACTGTTAAAGCTCTCGTTTTAAAAATACTGTTTTGTTTTTTGTTTTGTTTTGTTTTGTTTTGTACCAGGGATTGAACTCAGGGGTACTCAACCATTGAGCCACATCCCCAGCCCTATTTTGTGCTTTATGTAGAGACAGGGTCTCACTGAGTTGCTTTGTGCCTCACTGTTGCTGAGGCTGGCTTTGAACTGGCAATTCTCCTGTCTCAGCCTCCCAAAGTGCTGGGATTACAGGCGTGTGCCTCCATGCCCGGATTCATTCATTTATTTTTGCAGTGCTGGAGATTGAACTTGGGGCCTAGCATACGACAGGCAAGTGCTCTGCTACTAATGTACATCTGCAGTTCTTTTTAAATTTTATTTTGAGACAAGGTCTTACTAAATTACTCAGACTGGTCTCAAATTTATAATCCTTAGCCTCCTGAGTAACTGGGATTACAGGCATGTGTGCTACTATGCTTGGCAGTTGTTGATTTTTCTTTAAATGATGAATTAATTTTTATATCTTAATAATTCTGAGATAAGGAATTTTGCTTTAGCCAAGTATTAATTTTTGGGTTTTTTTTTTGGTGCTAGGGATAGAATCCAGGACCTTGCATATACTAAACATGCACTCTACTACTAAGCTACAATCCCAGTCCCAAATATTAATGTTTGATACTTGGCCAAAGACTGCTTTTAGGATATTTCTTTCTTGCTCAAATGCAGAGATTGAAGCCAGGTGTGGTGGTGCACACCTATAATCCCCGCACTTTGGGAAGCTGAGACTGGAGAATCGTGCGTTCAAAGCCAGCCTCAGCAAGAACAAGGCACTAAGCAGCTCAGTGAGACCCTGTCTCTAAATAAAATGCAAAATAGGGCTGGGGATGTGGCTCAGTGGTCAAGTACCCCTGAGTTCAACCCCTGGTACCAAAAAAAAAAAAAAATGCAGAGATTGTTCTCAAATCTCCATCATAATGTATTCAGTTCCTACCACTTATGGCATCTCGGGACTAATAAATGTTCTGTCCATCCAGGAGATACAGTGGCCTTGTCCCTAAAGAAGTTCCTGAAGCAAGACACATATGATGTGCACCTTTCTCTATCTGACCATGGCAACAAGGAGCAGCTAACAGTGATCAGTGCCACTGTGTGCGACTGCCATGGCCAAGTGGTGTCCTGCCCTGACCCCTGGAAGGGCGGTTTCATCCTCCCCGTCTTGGGGGCTGTCCTGGCTCTACTGCGTGAGTACCACACCTCCTGAGTAGCTGGGATTACAGGCATGTGTGCTACTATGCTTGGCAGTTGTTGATTTTTCTTTAAATGATGAATTGATTTTTATATCCTAATAATTCTGAGATAATGACACTGGAGTAGTTAAGAGACTGATTCTACTTTGAACTGAGACCGAGAAGCTACCAATATTGCCCATCCATTCCTAAACTTTTAATTCCAAGAGTGTCATTCAGTAGACATACTCTGGAGCTTCTGGATTGTGCCAGGCACTAGAGATACAGTGGTGAGCAAATAGATGTCCCGCCATCACATCCTCTCAGGCTTGAGCAGTGGTTCCCGATGCATTAGTAGTCCAGGAATTTGTTAAAAAGGCAGATTCTCAGCTGGGCGCGGTGGCTCAAGCCTGTAATCCCAGCACTTAGGGAGTCTGAGACAGGAGAATCGCAAGTTCAAAGCCAGCCTCAGCAATGGTGAGGCGCTAAGCAACTCAGTGAGACCTTATCTCTACATAAAACACAAAATAGGGCTGGGGATATGGCTCAGTGGTTGAGTACCCCTGAGTTCAATCCCTGGTGCAAAAAAAAAAAAAAAAGTGATTATGCTAAAGTGATTATGGAAGCCATGTATATGCATGGAGAGTAGGTCAGGTGAGGAAAGAGCCTATAGAAGATTCCAAAGTGGGAAACTGCTGAGTATATTTGAGAAACTCAGAAGTAGCTAGTGTGGTAGACTCTGTGTGTGTGTGTGTGTAGGGTGGGTTGGAGGCTTATGCAAGGCTAGGTCATGTAAGCTTTGGTAAGTAGTTGGGTTTTTCCTAGGTGCAGGGAGAGCCACTGTAGTGTGCTAAGCTTTGGCTATTGAGTGAGGGCTCTAAGGTTGGGTGGGGCTCTGAAGGCTTCAAGTCTTAGCTGGCCATGTGGTTGGGGGTGAATATTCACATTTTTCCAATTCTTCCAGTCCTTCTGCTGGTGCTCCTCTTATTGGTGAGAAAGAAGCGGAAAGTCAAAGAGCCCCTTCTGCTCCCAGAAGATGACACCCGTGACAATGTTTTCTATTATGGTGAAGAGGGTGGTGGTGAAGAGGACCAGGTGAGCCATTGGGGTTCTAGAGGTTTGGAGGTGGAGGCCCTCAGGCAACTGCTAGGGGTCGTTGGGTCAACTAACTAACCACATTAGCTCCATTGACTAGTCCTGGAAGAAGCTCAGTCTTCAAGCAGGATTGACTATCAGCTCGTCTTCTGAGGGGATATAGTCCATCACTGGTCTCTATGGCCCAGCCAATGGATTTCAATCAAACCTGCACTTAAAAGCTGGGTGCAGTGGCGCACACCTGCAATCCCAGTACTTTGGGAGGCTGAGACAGGAGAATCGTGAGTTCAAAGCCAGCCTCAGCAACAGCGAGGCGCTAAGCAACTCAGTGAGACCCTGATTCTACATAAAAAAAAATAGGGCTGGGGATGCAGCTCAGTGGTCAAGTACCCCTGAGTTCAATCCCTAGTAACAAAAAAACAAAAAAAAAATCCCCTGCACTTAAATTGGAGAAGATGGGAGAGTAGAAATGAAGACTTACAGAAATTTAACATTATCAGTCTTCCAAGACCTACCCATGAACCAGAGCATTCAAAGGATGAAGTGTAACTGGTGGGGAGAGGTCTCAATCCTGTGTTGTCATTTGTTTTCCTGAAGGATTATGATATCACCCAACTCCACCGGGGTCTAGAGGCCAGGCCTGAGGTAGTTCTCCGCAATGATGTTGCACCAACCTTCATCCCTACACCCATGTACCGGCCCCGGCCAGCCAACCCAGATGAAATCGGCAACTTCATCGTTGAGGTGAGACACGGCGGGCCAGCCTAGGACAGCCCTTTAATCAAGTCTAGCACTAGCAGCTCAGGAGAACAAGCATGGCCCTGGAACCTTGTCTCTGGGTCCAAATCCTGGCTCCACTACCAACCAGCTGTATGATCTCTCTATGTTTGATCATCTCTGGCCTTCTGTTTCCTCCTCTATAAAATCTAGTTTTGCAGACTACTTAAGAATAGAAATAGTTTATTCAATTATTCAAACATAGCAGTTGTTAGGAGAACATCCTGGAATCAGACTACCTGGGTTTGAATTCTAAAGATTCTAGGTGATTCCAATGTAGAGGAAAATTTAGAATCTCTGTTATGAATTACTTCATGATTTTTTTTTTTTTTTGGTACCAAGGATTGAACTCAGGAGTACTCAACCACTGAGCCACATCCCCAGCCCTATTTTGTGTTTTATTTAGAGACACAGTCTCACTGAGTTGCTTAGCGCCTCGCCATTGCTGAGGCTGGCTTTGAACTCGTGATTCTCCAGTCTCAGCCACCCAAAGTGCTGGGATTACAAGCGTGCTCCACCATGCCCAGCTACTTCATAATTAAATGAGGAAGCACTGCAAACTGACACTGAGGCTTTGGCACCTTCTTGCCATTGGAATCACCTGGGACTTCAGAGGTCACCAGAACTTACCTCCAGGAACTGGGGTCCATTGATCTGGCTGGGGTCTGGGCTTTAATTCTGAAAGTAAATCAAATATGCAGAACCAGTGAACTAGACATATGGGAGATCTGTGGTATGAGCCCAGCAGAGCAATCAATGATTGGCAGTCCTTAACAACAGAAAAAGAGGAAGAATAAAGTTAGTTGAAATTCACAACTGGAGGGGTGCATATTCATCTGCGGCAGTGGACAGAAGCCTGGGTGGGAGGTCAGGAGGCCTCAGCCCTGACTCAAACACTCCGCCTCAGTCCTTTCTTCTGCAGAGATGGATACTAAACCACTTATGCCTCTTGCCTTCTCAAATAATCCAGTGGTGAGCCTCTGTTCTTTAACTTGAGCATGTTTGGAACAATGTGGTGCAAAATGCAAATGTCTCACACAAGGGGAAAAGCTGCTCAGGGCATCTGGTTCAGAGAGGATGCTTTGGAGCTAAATACTTGGAGCTCATCCTTCCAGTTAAATGAAAAGTTTTTAGAATGACTGCATTTGGAGCAGTTTGCAAATGCTGTCTCATTTAATCCCCACATCATTTTACAAATGATAAAATAGTGTCCAGCTAGGTGCTAGGTAACATTCTAATAAAAGCTTTACATGTATTCATTTATTCCTCTAAAGCTGTGGTGTGTTGCCATTTTACAGCCAGGAAACAAAAGCATAGAGTAGTTAAACGCCCAGTAGCCTGGTGCAGTGGCGCACACCTGTAATCCCTGGTGCAGTGGCGCACACTTTAGGAAGCTGAGACCGGAGAATCGTGAGTTCAAAGCCTGCCTCAGCAAGGGCGAGGCGCTAAGCAACTCAGTGAGACCTTGTCTCTAAATAAAACACAAAATAGGGCTGGGGATGTGGCTCAGTGGTCAAGTGCCCCTGAGTTCTATCTCCAGTACCAAAAAAATATATATATATATAATCTCCAAAGTCCCAAAACCAGTGTGTGGAGACTGAGTTCAGGCAGACTGTGTTCAGAGTCTCTGCCCTTCACCACTGGTGTGTGGGGCCCTGAGCTGCCATTCTGAGTCCCTGTGCTAAGTGCCCTCTGGGCATTATTTCATTTCAACCTTCCACGCCTTGAGGGAGCTTAGCCTGGCAGCTGAGGAAAGGGAAGCTCAGGTCCTCTGAGGACCTGAGCCCTCGCAGCTGAGTGTCAGGCCCAGCACTCCTGACCCCTGCTCTCTGTTGCCACAGAACCTGAAGGCAGCTAACACGGACCCTGCAGCCCCACCCTATGACTCCCTACTGGTGTTTGACTATGAGGGCAGTGGCTCTGATGCCGCCTCCCTGAGCTCACTTACCTCCTCGGCCTCTGACCAAGACCAGGATTATGATTATCTGAACGAGTGGGGCAGTCGCTTCAAGAAGCTGGCGGACATGTATGGAGGCGGTGAGGATGACTAGGCTGCCCTGCCAGGAACAAAATGTCAGGCCATAGCAGCCTCTCAAAGGGGTTTCAGTCCCCGCGTAGCCCAAGGACTTCGGAGCAACTCGGAAGAAAGAGGATGTGCGTCTGCCGTGAACAGGTTGGATTCTAAGCCCTTCAGTATGGAAGGATGCGACGGTTTGATTTCATTCCTGACCACCTCAGACCACCTCTCAACCTAGGTCAGGATTGCCTCAGGCCAAATTTCCAGATGTTTCTTACCTGCCATAAAGTGCTCAGCCCATATCCTTGACCTGGACCTACTCTGTCTGTGATGCTCCGCGATGACTTTCCCTCTGGAATGGACCCTTACCTTAGAGGCCTCTTACTGCACCCTATTTTTTGTTTTATTTTTGTGGTGCTTGGAACTGAACCCAAGGTCTTGAGCATGCTAGGCAAGAGCTCTACCACTGAGCTACACCCTTAGCCTCTGTGTTTTTGTTTTTGTTTTGTTTCAATGCTGTTTTCAAGTCTTCTCAGTATCCCCGAGAAGCGCAGCTTGAGGGTTTACTCCCCTCGTGCATTCCTCCAGACCTTGAGGCCTCTCACTTCGATGGATCACTGCATTTTTATACTGTGTGTGTCTAGGTTGTCCTGTATTTTTTACTTTCCCTATTGTGTGCTGTAGAGGGTGATGACAATCGTATAAATGTACTAGAACTGTTTTTATTAAAGGAACTTTTCCCAGAGATGCCAGTGGAGTGAAATTTGTTTCATAACTTCTTTACTGACATCTAAGTTCCTCACCACACCATTCCCCATGCCAAAGGTTCATATCAATGGTCATTACCATTTTCCACATTGTGCAAAGGAACTGAGCTCTTCCACCCCCACTGGCTTCCTCCCAGCTTCCCTACGTGGTAGAGGAAGCTCAGGATTCAGCTACCTACTCAGGGGAGCCCAGCAGCGTGGTATGGTGACTTAACTTCCATTATTTCCTTTAAACATACATTTGTACTCAGCCTCTGAGGAGGTTTCCCTGTTTTAAAGAATAGGTTTGGGCTGGGGTTGTGGCTTAGTGGTAGAGCACTTGCCTAGCATGTGTGAGGCACTGGGTTCGATTCTCAGCACTGCATATAAATAAATGAATAAAGGTCCATCAACAACTAAAAAAAAAAAATTTTTTTTTAAAAGAATGGGTTTGTTGTGGAGTTTTTATTTTTCTTTTTTTTTTCTTTTTTTGTTTTGGTACTGGGGATTGAACTCTGGAGAACTCGACCACTGAGCCACATCCCCAGCCCTATGTTGTGTTTTATGTAGAGACAGGGTCTCACTGAGTTGCTTAGTGCCTCGCTGTTGCTGAGGCTGGGTTTGAACTCGCGATTCTCCTGTCTCAGCCTCCCTAAGTGCTGGGATTACAGGCTTGTACCACTGTGCCCAGCTCAGGCTTTGTTTTCTTAAATAATACCTGGTCATCATCAAAAGCAGGCAAAACAGAAAAGAAAAGAAAGGAAGGGGGAACCCACCCAGAATGTCAGGGAAATTGGAACATTTCTGACAAGACCAAGTCTCAAATGCAGGAGTAAAAATGAGGCAGCAAAGATAGAATGAATCCATTTGTGCCTCTGTTAAAGGGAAGTTCAAATTTTTCAACTAACCAAAAGAATCTGAAGTAGAGCTAAAGGAATTTCTAGGGTTGAAATAAGTGTTTCCTTCCCCAAGAGTGATTATTCTTTTTTAAATACTGTTTATTTAAATACTATTTATTTAGTATTTTTTAAAATACTATTTATTAGGTACTCCAGGAATTGAACCTGGAGGTGCTTTACCACTGAGCTATATCCTAGCCCTTTTTATTTTTGAGATGGTCTCAGTAAGTGAGATTAGCCTCGAACGTGTGATCCTCCTTGCCTTAGCCTCCTGAATAGCTGGGATTCCACTGTGCCCAGTGAGAGTAACTAATTCTTCAAAGCAATAGTACTCGAAAGCCCAGTCCCTGACCCAACAACACTAGACCACCTACTGAATTGGGCCTTCAGTCTGGTTTAACCAGCCCCCAGGTGATTCTGACACAAAGGTTTTTCACCAATGTTCTGACAGTGGATAGAGAAATCAAAAGGGAATCTAGTATATTTCTCATTGTTCTTGGTCCATAGTGCCTTAGCCCTCTGCCAAGACTGCCTCCTGCCTTTCCTCCCAAGCCACAGCTCCTGGTTCCTACTGCTTCAGATCCTCTACCACCAGGGCCCTGCTACTCTTGCTGATAAGGGGGTATGATGCTTTTGCTGATAAGCCCCCTCCACCAGGGCCCTGCTACTCTTGCTGATAAGGGGGTATGAGAGGATTGGGTGTCCCAGCCAGCTGCCTCTGCTGCCCCTTATCTTCAACTCCCTTCACAGAGCTTGAATGAAGCAGGAAACTCTATCTTAAGCTACATCTAATTGTAAAACCAAACAGCCACTGTTCAGCTGGACTTTTCTCCCGAGAATTCTGGAGGGAGTTGAGGAGGAAAAGCAGCCTTCCCCAGCTAAGCCTGGCCTCTGTGGATGAACCTAGATTCTTGGCAATGATGGAGCCAGTCACCAACTTGATTTGAAAAGAATGGGCCTGAGCTGGGCACTATCATGCATGTCTGTAATCCTAGCAATTTGGAAGGCCAAGGAAGGAGGATTGCAAGTTCAAGGCCAGCCTCAGTAACTTAGCAAGGCCCTAAGCAACTTAGCAAGACCCTGTTTCTTTTTTTTTTTTTTTTTAATATTTGTTTAGTTGTAGATGGACACAATATCTTTACTTATTTATTTTTATGTGGTACTGAGGATCGAACACAGTGCCTCACTCATGCGCGGCAAGCACTCTACCACTGAGCCACAATCCCAGCCCAAGACCCTGTTTCAAAATAAAACATAATAAGGGTGGGGATGAGGCTCAGTGGTAACCCCAGGTTCAATCTCTAGTGCCAAAATATTTATAAAATGGAGTTTACTAGAAGAAGGGCTGAGTGCCCAGAGATCTGTCTCCTTAGCCCTGTTCTCCCAGTGTGTCTCCTTGCAAACCCCAAAGCAGAAC
>PVHX01029848.1:0-16380 GCA_004024805.1 Geosciurus inauris | reverse complement strand
CCCCCCCCCCCCAAAAAAAAACTGCTTTCAGTTTACCAGGGGATCCAACTAATGTATATAATTGTTGCCTATATGTTAATATACATGTTTTATATACCTGGCATTTGCTTTTTTATGAGGTGGTAAAAGTATCTAAAACTGTTACTTGCATTAGGGCATACCGGGTGTGAGTCAAATTAGCTTGGAGAATCTTCTGCCTAGTTGTGTTTTAAAGTAGAAGAATGCCACCTCATCCCTAATCCTTGTTTTATTTATTCTGAGTTTCTGCCCTAATTCTAAGTGATTTACTTTAACCATTATTTTTAAGCTGTCAGCTCTAGTATTTTTTTAAATGTTTTCACTTTGAAATATAAGAATTTTAATTTACATTCTAAATCCAGTTTTCATGTTATGTATTTATCTTTGTTTATTGGTTTAACAAAATAACAGGATGCTCAAAACATACAAAGGTATCCTTTAAGAAAAAGGTAATTTACCCCTCCTTTCTCAATCCCACCAGAGATTTAAAATGTATCCTTCCATGCCTTGTATAAATAAAGATAGACATATAAGTTGTTATAGAGATTTTTTAAATAAGTTCCTTCTATACATAGCAGTTCTCTTCAATGTATATAGGCCTTCCTGGATTTGTGCATCACATGTGGTATGAATGTACTGCAATGTATTCAGCCAATGTCCTGTTGACGTTCCAACTGCATTTTCTCTTGGCTATATACAACCTGCTGTTGAAATATCATTCTGTACTATGCTTTTCTTTATCTATGCTAGATTTCTGAGTATGCGTTTTAAGTTCTGACAGAACTTTAAGTTCTGACAGAACAGGTAGAGCCAGATGACTTTCTTAGTGTCATCAGTAGCATGCAGATGTGCTGGTTTTCTCTGTATCATTGTTAGAATTGAGGTCTTCAACTGACAAAAAAACATATTCTATCTCATTTGTTATTTTAATTTACACTTCTGATGGCAAGTTGAATAAATTGTCTTATCAATGTGGAAGGCTTTCTGAGCTTCTCATTTGCTTTTTGATTTATGCTATCTTTTACAATGCAGAAAGTTTTCACATAACAATCTTTTTTTGTGTTGCTTCTAAATTTTAAGTCTTAAAGTCAACTCCATTCCAAAACCATGAACAATTTCTAAAATTAATTTTTCTCATCTAGGTCTACACTTCAGTAAACCATTTTTTAAATTTTGTGTTCATTTACTTTTAGTGCCAGGGATAGAACCCAGTGTTCTGAGTTTCATCCTCAGCTCCTTTTTTTTTTTAGACAGGGTCTCAGTAAATTGCCTTGGCTGACCTCAAAATTGTGATCCTCCTGCCTCACCCTGCTGAGGTAGGAATTACAGGCATGCATCAAGCCCTGCCTGTGTAGTTTTGATCTGTATTTCCCTAATTGCTAACGATGTTGAACATTTTTCATATCTGGCCTCCTTTTTTTTTTTTAATATTTTTTTAGTTGTTGATGGACACAATGTCTTTATTTCATTGCTTTGTATGTGGTGCCGAGGGTCGAACCCAGGGCCTCACACATGCGAGGCAAGGGCTCTACCGCTGAGCTACAATCCCAGCCCTCTGGCCTCCTTTTCTGAAAAGGATCAGACTGCTTGTGTTTTTGCATCAGGTACAAAGGTTTCTTACACAACCGACTACAATGAAAAACTACAAATCATTTATGTATGACCAGCATTTTCTTCACGGTCCCTCCCGTTAATGGCTCTACTGTAACCTGCCTACTCACAAAGCAGACACTTGGGGGCACCCAGTTCTCTGGAGTGGTGGGAATCCTACTTGATAGCAGAATGAAGTACCCATGCAAGGAACTGGAAGTGAAAGTGGCCACGCTGAAAGTCTAGGCTTCATCTACCTGCAGTGCCTTGTACTCAGGGGCTTGGGTAGATTTAAACTTGAACTACTCATGTCTCCGATGAACGAGGGGTATGGACCTCATGGATTCAGATTGAAATCCTTCTAGGAGGTTGAAATGTGGCTCAGTTGTGCAGCCTTGTCTAGCGTACACGAGGCCCTAGGTTCAATGACTCCCAAGCACTGAAAAAAACTACTCTCCAAAGTTTCTGCGGACTGGTAGTACCAAGGTGGATCAATGAGCTATCCCCATTCCCATATCCCAGAATCAAAGCTGACTGACCGTTTAGGTCAGTTTCCCCTGTACCCCTTTCCAGGCTGCTGCTGTTCTGGGACGTAGCTGATGCTAAATTAAAGTTCTACTTTTTTTTTTTTTCCGGTGCTGGAGATAGAACCAGGGGCTCGAGCACAAGAGGCTAACACTCTACCACTGAGTCACATCCCCAGCCTAGTTCTTTGTTTTTTTTTTAGTTCTTTGAATCTGTTACGCATGGTCCACAGCGACCTCAACCAGCTGAACTAGCGCAAAAACCGGGTTATCTCCCCAGCAGGAGGACCGGGGGGAGGGGGTGGCCCTGGGACGGAAGGGGCGGGGCCCGCGGCTCCTTCCGGGTGTCGAATTCGTGGCGGGAAACGCGGCCTCTTCTGAGCGGCCCGACTTCCCTGACAGTGTCTTCGCGTCAGCAATGGAGCGGAATGTCCTAGAGCAAGCCGCTGTTGAGTCGGCAGACTCCGGAGGGGAAGGCGGGGCAGGGGGGCCGCAGCAGATGGCCGGCGCCCAGGAGGCACGCAGCGACGACCGCATGACCCTGCTGCTCAGGTTGTTCCCTCCGCCGCCTCCGCCGGAGCCAAGTGGGCGCCCGGGCTCCGGGCTCCGCTCCTTTCTCAGTAGGATCAGAGTTCCAGTTAGATCGCGGTCACTTAATGGCTCCGTTACTAACCTCAGTGTTCATTTAAACTTTTTAGTGACTTTTCGTCTGCGAAAAGTAGAGAAAATGACACCCTACAGGGAGAGATACTAAATTAGTTTAATTGAGACCCTCTGGAAGTGTTCAGCTCAGTGTTCAGCCCTTAGGGAGCACCTTCGGAGCTGCAATTTCCCCCACCCTATCTCCCAGCTCACGCCCTAGGGCTCCAATTTTTCTGGCAAGATGAGGGAGACACACCCAAGCCAACTAGTGGAAAGAGGATGTCCCACCCCTTTTTCAAAAAATTGGTTTTGTTGCTGCATTATAATTATACTTACTAGTGGGATTCCTTATGACATTCATACATACATATGACATTTGATTAATCTTAACTTTTAGAAGAGTACCTAGTAGATGGTAAACACTTGATAAATTTTGACCACAATGCTCCTACGTCTGAGAGGTCTCCCCCAGTTCCGCTGGCGCTCCCCTTACGGAGCCAGCAGAACTGGTTTTTCCCTTATGTTACCGAAACCTGAGATGCCCAAAGCTGGGGTGCCCTATGCCATCCGGAGGCACCTTCTGGTGACTTTCCGGCCCCACCTTTGGTCCGGTAGCAGCTGCTGTCTGGTATCCTCTCCAAGAGCTCCAGATGCGGGCTCCCAGTACGCTAGATGCTGAGAGGCCGCACCTATAGACGATGTGGCCAGGAAAAAGCAAGTTGCATGACTGCAGATGTCGCCCACCCTTTTCTTTTATGGCATTGACTCTTTGTAGTTCTGAAGCTTCTTTTGTTATGTGTACTAAGAGGACTAGTTTGTGCTTTTCCATTAAGCTGTTGGTAGGGAAGATTTGATGACAAGAGATATCAGTCTTCTAAAAAAAGTGGGCTGACAAAGGCCCTAGGCCATAGCCACCCCTTGGCCTATTTTTGTGTGACCTCTGAAACTATTTTGTCCTGCATGCTTGAACTGAGTCCTTAAAACACCTTAGGACTCCCAAAGCTTAAACTATTTGTTGTGTGGTCTTTTACAAAAAAGTATTGGTAGACTTTTTTTTTTTTTTCTTGTAGTGCTAAGGATTGAATCCAAGGCCTTGCACATGCTAAGCAATTGCTCTACCACTGAACTATATCCCCAGCCCTACAGACCTTTATTATAAATCTCAACAAGGGGGTTTTGCGCTAAGAATTGTTATTATATTTTAGCTTTACATTGCTTCGAAAGGTCTTGGCTAATCAATAAATTTCACACCTTCTCTTTAAAAATTCCCTTCCCAACTATACAGTGGAGGACCCTTTTTTGTTGTTTTGTTTTTATTTTTTTATTTTTTTTAAATATTTTTTAGTTGTAGGTGGACACAATATCTTTACTGATTTATTTTTATGTGGTGCTGAGGATCGAACCCAGTGCCTCACGCATACGAGGCAAGCGCTCTACCACTGAGCCACAATCCCAGCCCCTGTTGTTTTGTTTTTAATCAGTGCTAGAGATGGAACCAAGGGCCTCCTACATGCCTGTCAAGCACTCTACCACTGAGCCACATCCCTAACCTAGTGGAGCACTCTTGTAATCCCAGCTACTCTGGAGGGAGACTGAGACAAGAAGCTCATAAATTTGAGGCAATTTGGGAAGATGCTGTATCAAAAAAAATTTTTTTTAAGGATTAGGAATGGAATTCATTGGCATAGTGCTCCTGGGTTCAATCTCCAGTACTGTAAAAATTCTCTCCTACCTAAAATATAAAATAATATTTAAAATGTAAGACTTTTTTCCATTTCAGCTAAAAAAGGCATTATTTGTTCAGTGTATCTTATAGAATGCCAGCCTACTTAACCTCTAAGAAACTGCTGTTTTTATTTGGAATTTTGAAACATAAGCAATTTGCCATAGAGTTTTAGGAATTTGTCAAATGTCTCTTAGCTAATTAAATAGGTCTCCAAAGTCACAATGCAGTTTCAGAATTATGTAACTATCATGCAAATGTGTTTTATAAATATAACTTAATAACTATCATTTTGCCCATAGCTTTTCTACTTATTATATGTTTAATTTTTGGATTAAGGAGAATAATAGAACTGAGAAACTTCTCTTTGTTAATTACTTAACTGTTCATGGAATAGTATTTTCGTCATTTTCTCTATTTTCTGAGAATGTTATGTGTATATGTAAACTGATTACAATGTTCTTAGGTTTCATCACTGTGGTCTACATTTTTCTTCTTTGTGAAGCAGTTTTCATTAAGCCCCGTTTCCATCTAGTTTATTAAGAATAAATTTTAAGCCGGGCGCGGTGACTCAAGCCTGTCATCCCAGCACTTAGGGAGGCTGAGACAGGAGAATCGCGAGTTCAAAGCCAGCCTCAGCAACAGCGAGGCACTAAGCAACTCAGTGAGACCCTGTCTCTACATAAAACACAAAATAGGGCTGGGGATGTGGCTCAGTGGTCAAGTGCCCCTGAGTTCAATCCCTGGTACCCCAAAAAAAAGAATAAATTTTAAAAGTAAATTTTAAACTTTTTCTCACAGATGCTGTTTTCCCACTGTATTTAATTTTGTGTCTTCCTCTGAGGACTTAAAGTTCCTTGTGCCTATTTTAAATAAAAATAGGCCAAACTGAAGCTGGATGTGGTGGCACACACCTGTAATCCCAGCAGCTCCAGGAGGCTGAGGCAGAAGGATTGCGAGTTCAAAGCCAGCCTCAGCAAAAGTGAGGCACTAAGCAACTCAGGGAGACCCTGTCTCTAAATAAAATACAAAATAGGGTTGGTGATATGGCTCAGTGGTTGAGTGCCCCTGAGTTCAATCCCTGGTACCAAAAAAAAATTAGGCCAAACTGAAAGATTTTAATGCTGAGTTTTCTATGCTCATTTTGTTATATCAGCTTCACATGAAGATGTGTTTGTTTATTGTATGACAATGAGTAAAACGTCTGTTCATAATAGATGACTTTCTGTTCTTTGTTTTCAGGCTGAGAGCACAGACAAAACAACAACTCTTGGAATATAAGTCAATGGTTGATGCAAGTAAGTAATTTCATTTTCAAATAAAGTTTTGGGAGTTTGCAGATGAATATTACTCTAGGGAAAAGAAAACCAACTTTATAAAAATTTGTTTATGTATATTCTAGTGTAGCAAAACATGTAACAGAGACATGCAAGATAAGAAGTATGGCACTTGTAAGGAAGGAATAATGGCACAAGAGAGACTATATTAGATAGGGTGCTCGTATGTCTTCTCTGAGAATATGGTTTTAGAGCTGATCCAAATGATGAGTCCCCCTTCTTATAATCCTTGTTTTTCCTAGATAATTTCATTTTTAAGTGATTAAAACATCTGAAAACTTGGGTAGGTTTAATAGTCCACACTATAGAATTACTACACTTAAAGGAAAACACATATTTAAAACAGGCCACATAGGATGTTTAATTGTAGTCTTTGAAAGTAGATATTTAAAGCCAAACTCAAAAAGTCAAAGATTATATATTTTCTTTCATATGTGGAAGCTAGGTAGGGGGAAAAAAAAAAAGAAAGAGGGGGTGGGATCTCATGAAAATCAAGGGAGATCAGTATAGTAAAGGAAAGGAACCAGGGGAAGGGAGGAGGAAAGGGAAAGGGGAAGTACTGGGGAATGGTATTAGCCAAATCATATTGTTATGTTGTGTGCATGTACAAATATATAATGAATCCCACAGTTATGGGCAATTATGATGCATTAGTAAAAATAAATGGGAGAAAAAAAGTTTGGACAAAAAAGAAAGAAAATATTTAATCCTAGCTATCTGGGAGGATAAGGTTGGAGGATTACAAAATGAGCCCAGCCTGAGCAACATAACAACACCGAGTCTCAAAAAGAAAAACAATATGGGGGCTGGGGTTGTGGCTCAGTGGTAGAGCACTTGCTTCACATATGTGAAGCACTGGGTTGGATCCTCAGCACCACATAAAATAAATAAAGGTATTGTATTTACCTATAACTAAAAAAACATTAAAAAATTTTTTAAAAAAAGAAAGAAAGAAAAACAAGCCAGGTGTAGTGTTGAACACCTGTAATCCCAGCACTTTGGGAGGCTGACCAGAGAATCGTGAGTTCGAAGCCAGCCTTAGCAACGGTGAGGCGCTAAGCAACTCTGTGATATCCTGTCTCTAAATAAAACACCAAAAATAGGGCTGAGGGTGTGGCTCAGTGGTTGAGTACCCCTGAGTTCAATCCCTGGTACCAAAAAAAGAAAAAAACAGATATTTATATAAAATTGATTATTGTATCGTTTTTTTAAAAGATGCTACATTGGAAGTAAACCTCAATAACAGAGTATAGGCTTACCATGCTTGAGACCCTAGGTTTGATCCTCAGCACACACAAAAAATTAAAAAGTAAAAGTAAAAAATATTACTGACTTAATTGGTTAAAGGATTTTTTTTTACAATAAAGGCATTCATTTAAGGATATAAATTGATGGGTTTTGACAAACATACACATCTGGGTAACCACTACAATTAAGATATAAAACATTTCTCTTATACCAAAAGATTCTCTTGTGCCACTTCATGGTCAGTCCCCACCCTAAACCCCAGCAACCACAATTTGATTTGTCCTCTAGAACTGTGTTTTCCAGCAAGTAGTCTCTAGCTACATGTGGGTTTTTAAGTTAATTAAAATTTAACTTATAAGTAAATTCTTTAGTTGTACTAGTCACATATCAAATACTCAATAGCCACTTGCGGCTAGTGGCTACCCTGTTAGACATCATAGATATATTTCCATCATCATGGAAAGTTCTTGGCCCTTTTTTTTTTCTGTTCCATTGAGGTATTCATCTGTTCTTATACAAGTACCGTACTGTCTTGATTGACGTAGCTTCTTAGTAAGTCTTGCTATCAGTAACAGTATGTCCTCCAACTTTGTGGTCCTTTTCCACAATTAATTTGGCTATTCTAGAACCTTTGTTTTTCTACGTACATTTTAATATTAGTTTGTTAATTTCTACAGAAAGAAAAAATTTTGAATAGGATTTGATTGGGATCTAAACATCAATGTGAGAAAAACTGCTATATTAACAGTATTGATTCTCCTAATGCATGAACTGTGTGTCTAATCATTTAAGTAGTTAGTAGTGTTTAGTGCAGAGGTCATAGTTTTGTTAAACTTATCCTTATGTTTCATGGTTTTGAATGCCATTTTTCATGATAATTTTTAATTTATTTATTATTATTTTTTTTAAATATTTTGTTTAGTTGTAGATGAACACAATATCTTTATTTATTTTATGCGGTGCTGAGGATCGAACCCAGTGCCTCACGTATGCGAGGCAAGCGCTCAACCGCTGAGCCATAGCCCCAGCCCCCGATAATTTTTAATTTAAATATCTAGTTGTTTGTTGCTGATATGTAGACCTACACTTGATTTTTTTTTTCCAGTGCTAGGGATCAAACAGGCTTTGCACATGCTAGCTGAGCACTCCACCATTAAGCTACACCTCCAGTTTCCCACACTTGACTTTTTTTACATTAAATACCTTATTCATTTTTTACTCCCTTTTATTTTTTTATCATTCTAAAACTGATCTGTCCAATAGGTTAACCACTAACTCTGTGCAGCTCTTGAAATGTGATTACTCCTCATTGAGATGGGCTATAAATGTAGAAAAGAATGTCAAATGTTTCATTAGTAATTTTAAAGTAATTGCATGCTAAAATAACATTTTGGGTTTATCATGCTAAATAATTACTTTAAAAAGCTGACTTTTTGGGGGGTGGGGATAAGAATTGAACCCAGAAGACTTTACCACTGAGCTACATCCTCAGACCTTTTTGTTTTTATTTTGAGACAAGGTCTCACTAAGTTGCTGAATAGAAGCTGATTTTTAAAATTACTTCTTTTGGGCCGAGTGCAGAGGTACACACCTGTAATCTCCATAGCTCAGGAGGCTGAGACAGGAGGATCACAAATTCAAAGTCAGCCTCAGCAGCAGTTAGGTGCTAAGCAACTCAGGAAGACCATGTCTCTAAATAAATAAAAAACAGGGCTGGGATGAGGCTCAGTGGTCAAGTGCCCCTGAGTTCAATCTCAAGTACCCCAAAAAATAAAAAATTAAAATAAAATTACTTCGGGCTGGGGTTGTAGCTCAGTTGGTAGAGCATTTGCCTAGCATGTGTGAGGCACCGGGTTCAATCCTCAGCACCACATAAAAATAAATAAATAAAATAAAAAGGTATGGTGTGTGTCTACAACTAAAAAAAATTTTTTTTTTAAAATAAATAAAATAAAATAACTTCTTTTGGGACTGGGAATGTAGTTCAGTGTTTGAACATGTGCTTAACATTTGATCCCCAGGGCTAAAACATAAAATAAAATTACCCTTTTGTCATCATGGCTTATATTACATTCCTTTTGTACAGCAGTGTTCTAAACTGTTACTGACTTCAAAACATTATTTCTTTGTAGATGAAGAAAAAACTCCAGAACAAATCATGCAAGAGAAACAAATTGAAGCGTATGTCATATTTTAAAATTTTATTTGTGGTTTTTATTAAGAATTAATTATGTTATCCATGTTATAGCACTGTCTTTCTTTTTCCTTTTATTTACTTTTCCAAATAATATGTCATGCATTTATCAGGAAGTTGTTGATTTGGAATGAAGACTTACATGTAGATGAGTGATTACATTAGTGTTCACTGGCATTCCCTCTTATACTGTGCAAGTAGCTCAGAAAGCATCAGTTTGTGAAATCTTCAAATATGCATAGATATATTGAGCTTGAAGAATATTTCTATTCCAATAAGAGGTGCTTTGTTTTTTTCAAAACCTTAATTTATACATTTATTTCAATTACGAATTTTTTGATGTTGCTGAAATTATTTTGTTCATGTTCCTTTAATAGTAAAGTTGAAGACCTAGAAAATGAAATTGAAGAGGTAAAAATTGCTCTTGAAATGAAAAATCTTGCATTAGCCAGGTAATTATTTCTTTTTTCTATTTTTTTAACCCACATACAAAAACCTTTATTTACAGTTGAAAATTTAAAAACAGACAATCATGATTCTGAATCTGTGAAACTTCCAGGTCTCTTAATCAAATAGGGTCACAGCAGGCAGGAGAGCAAACACAGAGGCCAGTCCAGCTTCTCTGACTCAAGAATTTCACTCAGCAAGGGACAATCTGAAATGGCAGAGAAAGGGAGGTCAGCCGAGAATGAGGAGATAAACAGCTCAAGGGAACAGGAAGGCGACATTCCATGATAAACAATGCTCCCAGCTTTCCTGTACACTTCTCCGGAATGAGAGTAGATCCAATGACTCTTTATCATAGGTGTGACCTTTAATTCATTACAAAATGAATGGAGGACGAGCCTGACGCCACCAACACATCTTGCATAATCTTTCCCTATGGGAATGTATAATGTCTCCAGGTAATTCCAGAACGGGGCAGTTTTCTTCTATACCTCAGTCATTCAAATAGCACCTTCATGGCTAGAGATGTGGCTCTGTGGCAAAATACTTACCTAGCATGAGCAAGTCCTGGGTTTTGATTCTTAACACTGATTCAGTCTTAGTGTGGTCTACATCTCCCTACATTGTGAAATTGCCACAGGCAGCTTGGGCTTATTGTTGGGGCCTGTGGAAACATTCTCAATCTTTCTCATCATGAGAAGAACATCAATGATTTTTCCAAACACTACATACTTCCCATCCAGCCAGTCACACTTATAGCAGATGATAAACAAATGATAACCATTTATACTGGTAACACTGCAATAGAAAGAAGGTCTGGAGCTGAATGTCTACCTTTAAATTTTCAGCTGCAAATGGTCCCAAATAAATTCTGGAGATTCCAGTACCAACTCCATTAATGAAATATCCACCCTGAATCATGAAGTCCTTTATGACCCTGTGGAAGGTGCTCCCTTTGTATTCTTTTGGCACCTTGTCTTTTCTGAATTCTCCAGCGCAGAACTGCCTAAAGTACTCAGCTGTCTTAGGCATGCCTGCATACAGCTGGATCTTCATGCAGCCAACTTCCTGCAAGCAGCAGGAGATGGTTTGAAGCACCAGTTCATTTGAAGCACTACTCCACAATACGTGAAGGGCTCACGGAGGACCCCAGCCACATGCCATTCGTCCTCTCCCACTTCTCCTCCATCTGCCTAGCTTAACCTTTTATCCTGCTCAGTCCCTCTAATTATTACATTTTTAATGAAGGCATTATGAACTGAATACAAAATGGTTATGGGTTCAAGGTGGAAAGAATGTTTAAACAAGGCTAAATGAGTTAGTCATTTCATCAGTTAAATGATGATTATTACAAATTTTGAACCTTGAGAGGAAAGTTACACTGTTCATATCTTCCTTTGGCTGGGTGCAATGGCTCATGCCTGTAATCCCAGCAACTCAGGAGGCTGAGGCAGGAGGATCGTGAGTTCAAAGTCAGCCTCAGCAACAGTGAGGCACTAAGCAACTCAGTAAGACCGTGTCTCTAAATAAAATACAAAATAGGGCTGAGGGTATGGCTCAGTGGTTGAGTGACCCTGAGTTCAATCCCTGGTACCAAAAAAAAACAATCTTCCTTTGAAGAAGTTATGTAGGATTTGGTTAATAAGGAAACTTCATTTAAGACAATGGAAATATGAGATTAAATCTCTTTTGGTGTTTGAAAACATTGCATGGATATTTTTTAAAGCTGCTTTAATTGATTATGTGTATCAAAAAGGAAGAGATAACTACTATTGCCGAGTTGATTGCTTTTTTATTATTAGCTACTTGAGTTTAAAAGTAATTTATAGCAGCATGTTTTAAAGTTTACAGTCAAACATGGTTTTGTATTTGCCTAAGTGCCTTCATTTCAGACCTGTGCTGATCCACCAAAGTGGAACTCATCTAGTTCAGGATGGATTCAGATCCACTGGGCCTTAACCTGGCAGTGCACAACCATGTGCTACAGCCCTGGTCATCTTGGTGTTCACATTTCTAGTTTATTCCTCCATGTATTTCTTTTGGAATAGTGTTTAAAAATCTACTTCCATTTTGCATACATTTTAAGGAAAATCCATCTTTATCATATCTGAAAATTTTTTAATATCATAAGTGTTATCCATGTTTGATAATGCAAATTTTTTCCTTCTCATAGGATGCAATTGTCAACTGCACTTAAAAAAAATCTGGAAAAGAAGAACACCACGAGTAGGTATGATATTTTTTTTTCCCCCTGTTCTGGGTTTGGAAAGGAAAGGAATAATTAGGGAATTTTGCATACTGCTTTTAGTTTTGTGAATTTTTAAATATCGACTGTCAATGACAGCCACCTTTAACTAGGAAAATTTTTTTTTTTAATTTTTTTTTTAATTTTTTTTTTAATTTTTTTTTTTTTTTTTTTTCAGTTTTAGATGAACACAATCTCTTTATTTTATTGCTTTGTATGTGGTGCTGAGGATCGAACCCAGGGCCTCATGCGTGCAAGACAAGAGCTCTACCGCTGAGCTACAATCTCAGCCCCTAACTAGGAATATTTTTAAAAGATTAAAAGTTGGAATTTTTATAGAGTCTCCCCAGAATTAAAAATTTTATAGTCCTGTTGACATCTGTTTTTGTGACAACCCAGGGCCTTGTGCACGTGAGGCAAGCACTCTACCAACTGAGCTATATCCCCAGCTCCTCCTGTTGACATCTTGTTCCATATGGATTAAGGCTGTAAAAAGCAAGTTGCATACAGAAGACCTGAAAAATTTGAAGGTTTTGAAAGCTAACATTTATTTAGTGTTAACTATAAACCAAGAACAATGCTATCTTGCTTAATCCAACAACAAACTCAATAAGATAAGAAGTGTGTTCCTCATTTTTCATTGGTAGAATGGAGCTTATTCAGATTAAACAATTTGCCATGGAAGTTAAAATAAAAACTGGTAGTCAAGGTCTTCTATAACCAGTTCCTAAGAATTTGGCTTCAGACCTTACCTGTGATCTTACCCCTCAGATCTATAAAAATCTTGTGATAAAATACACCTTTCCATTAGCACTGGAGAAGTTCCAAGATGGATCTCAGCATTGTCCTGAGTATCTTAGTCTAGACTAATTTGCATTCCTCCAATATTCTAGATAACTCTAAGATTAAAAATCTTAAATTCTGCGCCAGGAATGGTGGCTCACACCTGTAATCCCAGCACTTTGGGAGGCTGAGACAGGAGAATTGCAAGTTCAAAGCCAGCCTCAGCAACAGTGAGGCACTTAGCAACTTAATGAGACCCTGTCTCTACATAAAACACAAAATAGAGCTGGGGATGTGGCTCAGTGTTTGAGTGCCCCTGAGTTCAATCCCCAGTACCAAAAAAAAAAATCTTAAAATCTGAATTTAGGTTTTCTGGACTATTGTTCCTCCATAAAAGAGACCTTAAAACATTCTCAAGATAGTAGGGTAGGATACAGAACAGATTCATCATATGATACTCAAAGACCACGGAAAGGTCAAATAGGCCAAGACAGTGCCTTTACCATGTTTTAAAATTTATAACTTTTTAAAGCCATCTGTGGGAGGCTGAGGGAGAATCACGAGTTCAAAGCCAGCCTCAGCAATGGCATGGCACTAAGCAACTCAGTGAGACCCTATCTTTACATAAAACACAAAATAGGGCTGGAGATGTGGCTCAGTGGTTGAGTACCCGAGTTCAATGCCCAGTACCCCCCAAAAATTATAACTTTTTAAAAAAATTAACTGTAGCTGGGTGTGGTGGTGCACACCTTTAATCCCAGTGACTTAGGAGGCTAAGACAAGAAGATCACAAGTTTGAAACCAGCCTCAGCAATTTAATGAGGTCCTGAGACCTTAGTGAAACCTTGTCTCAAAAGAAAATATTAAAAGAGCTGGGGATATGGTTCAGTAATAAAGCACCCCAAGTTCAGGTCCCAGTACACACACACACAAAAATTAACTGGAACATCATTAGTTCAAATATCTAGTGCCTTGGTTTCCCATGTAAGCAAACAGAAGCCCAATGTAAACAGTAAAATAAAATACCCTGTTAGAAACCACTAATTAAACTTTAACTAGAGACTTTTGACTTTAACCAACCAAATATATTTTCTTTGACTTGCTTTGGTGAACATCTCACTGACGTTTCCTCCCCTTGCTATAACTAATGCAAAAATGAGTTCACCTTTCCCAGGTTCGTGCAAAGATTCTCCTTTTGCCCTCTCTAAGTAAGTTTCTTATAGTGTTTTTCACACCTGTCTGATTATCAGGTGTGAAATAATTGGTATTGTCACAGTGATGACACTGCTGGTCATAGCCCAGTCCTGCTGTCACAGTCTCTGAAGGTGGGAGTTGCAGAGTCCATATTTAACAAGCCTCCCAAGTGACTGTGGCATTTTGAAGTATGAGAGCCACTGCTTTGCCCAGTCTTATTCCACACCTTTTGCTCCAGCCATACCAAACTATTTGATCTAGGTAATTACTTCACATTTTTTAAGACTCAAGGATTTCCCTTCTTCTGTGTCCTTTGTGTAACTGGTTCATATTTACTACTGCACCATACTATGGTTGTAGATTTATGTTTCTCCCCCACTGGGTTCTTTCCTCTTTGAAAATACATACTGTGTTTTGTTTTATTTTACATCCTGGTGTATGGCACAGTTCTTTGCATGTAGTAAGCACTCAAATATTTTTAGAAGAAATTGGAATTAAAAGTAACATTCCTTGGAACTACTTGTCTTTATCTGTTTTCTATTGCTATAATTGAATACTACAAGTTGGGTATTTTATAAAGAACAGAGGTTTATTTAGCTTATAGTCCTGGAGGCTGGGAAGACCAAGATCACAGAGCCAGCATTTGGAGAGGACCTTGCTGCATCATCACATGGTGGAGGGTATCACATAGTGAAACAGAGCAAGCATGCTAGCTGCAGTCTTTCTCTCGAGGCTGGCCTTGAACTTGGGATCCTCCTGCATCAGCCTCACCAAATGCTGGAATTACAGATGTGTGCTACTGCACCTGGCTTTTCTTCCCCTTTTATAATGTCACTAATACCATTATGAGGACCCACCCTCAAGACCTCATTTAATTCCAGTTACCTCCAGAAGGCCCCAACCTCCAAATACTGTTACCATGAATTTGGGTGTTTGGTTTCCAACTCATGCCTACAGTCCAGCGACTCTGGAGCCTGAGGCAGGGGAATCACAAGGTCAAGGTCAGCTTCAGCAGTTTAACAAGGCCCTATGCAACTTTGTGAGACCCTGTCTCAAAATAAAAAATAAGCAAAAGGGACTGTGGCTCAGTGGTTAAGTGCCCCTAGGTTTAATCCCTGGTACCAAAAAAAAAAAAAAAGTTTCCAATAAGCAAACTTTTGGAAAATACACTGCAAGTATGGCCCTAAGAGCTGGGGATATAGTTCAGTGGTAGAGCACTTACCAAGCATGCTAGAAGCCTTGGATCCAATCCAGCACCACAGAAAGCAATAAACCAAAAAAAATTGTAGCAGTATTCTGCATGATACTTTAATGGTGAATACATATCATCACACATTTGTCAAAACACATTTACAGACCAAGCAAACCTTCACATAAACTATGGACTTTGGATAAAGATGAGGTATCAGTGCTGATTTATTAATCCTGAAAAATGCACTACACTGGGGGGGAGGCTGAGGATGTGCGGGGACAGAGTATGCAGGAAATATCAGTACTTTCCTTTAAATTTTGCCGTGAACTTAAAATTGCTCAAAAAATAAAATCTATATTTTAAAAAAGCAGCTTATTAACAAGTATTAGGCTTTTTCTTCCTAATTGTGAAATATTTAGAAATATTCCTCCATGCTTTAATTCAATATTCTTATCTTATTCTTTCTTATTTTTCTAGGGAATGCATCCATAGTTTTAACAAATTTAGTTCACATCAAACTTTTCCAGATTTGTTTTATAAGTAATGATTTTCTACTAAGGAGTAGAGGTTTCAATAAAAGTAAATATATAGCCAGGCACAGTGGTGCAAGCCTGTAATCCCAGCACTTTGGGAGGCCGAGACAGGAGAATTGCAAATTCAAAGCCAGCCTCAGCAACGGCAAGGCACTAAGCAACTCAGTGAGACCCTGTCTCTACACAAAACACAAAATAGGGCTGGGGATGTGGCTCAGTGGTCGAGTGCCCCTGAGTTCAATCTCCAGTACCAAAAAAAAAAAAAAAGTAAATATATACTAATGGATTCCTTCATTAATTAAATAGGTTTATTATTTTTACCTAAAGATGATCATATTTTTTATTCCTTTGCAGTGTGCTCATGGATAACATGAAACACATATTAAACCTGAATAAGTTAATAATGAAATCACAGCAGGTAAACTTGCACATTGGGCTACTTATGCATTCTCATGTTTTCAGACAACTTCTTGCTGATAACTATATCATATATGTTTAAATAAGATTGTCCAAAAGGAGCTGGCATGAGGGTGCACACCTCTAATCCCAGTGGCTCAGGAGTCTGAAGCAGAAGGATCACAAGTTCAAAGCCAGCCTCAGCAACTTAACAAGGCCCTAAGCAACTCAGCAAGCCCCTCTCTCTAAATAAAATATAAAAAAGGGATGAGGGGCTGGGGTTGTGGCGCAGTGGTAGCGTGCTTGCCTAGCAC
>PVHX01029847.1:0-16472 GCA_004024805.1 Geosciurus inauris | reverse complement strand
GGAAATATGATGGTTGATGGTACTAAGGCCCCTAGAAACTGGGAATATGGGGGCTGCAACAGGAGTCCAAGTAAAGCTGAGACCTCCCAGGAGCTGGTGATGATCTGGATCTGAAGATATTCAGAGACTAGAGACCAGAGCAGTAGGTGGTGGGAGTCAGTTTGAGACTTCTCCAGGAGCTAGAAACTAGGAGATTGTATGAGCTTTAGACCTCTTGGGTCTGGGACTATGAGTTTATGTGGATCTGACACCCTTGGAAACTTGAGACATGGGGGTTTGAGTGTTTCTGAAACCCCTGGTGGTCAGGGCCTGGAGTCTGGGTAAAGCTGTAGTCCCTAGATGATGACTGTATCTGTAATCCCTGGGGTTGGCATGTCTTGAGAATCTGGGACTCTCAAGCTGGAATCTGAGTTATTGTAAGATGTCTTATGGATGGGGGCTAAGGGAGTTTGAGTCCTCCGTGAGCTAGGACCAGGAGCTTAGGTGTATCTGATATGCTTGCAGAACGTGATAGAGGGTACAGTTATGTCTGAGGCCACTTGAGACAGTGACCTGGAGTCTGGTGAACCTGACATCCTTGATGGGTAGTCCAAAACTCACAGGTGCTGGGGATACACTGTTGGTTACTCAAGGGATTCTGTACGGTTATATGTACCTCAGGGGAGGCTCAGGTTTGGAATGGACTCCCCTGACCTCCTGATACCCACAGAGCTTGGCAGAGTTAAGAGATCAGCGGCAGGGAGAGCGCCTGGAGCATGCAGCAGCTTTGAGGGCCCTACAAGATCAGGTACGTTGTACTGGGTGGGCTCGGGGATCTGAGGTTGAGGGAGGTAGCAGCCTAAGTGGGTATTACACAGGTAGGCAGGTCCCCAGGAATCTTGCTTCTCCTAGTCCTGGTCTGTGGTCTGTGTGTCTGTTTGTCTCCTTGTCTCCTTTCTTTCTTGGATGCGGGTAGGTCCTGCTTCCCTGTTCTGGACCTGCTCTCACCTGTCGTGGGGGTGGGGCCAGGTGTCCATCCAGAGTGCAGATGCGCAGGAACAAGTTGAAGGGCTATTGGCTGAGAACAATGCCTTGAGGACTAGCTTGGCTGCCCTGGAGCAGGTACAGGACACTTGAGAACCCTCGTTGGTCCCTCTCATTCCCCCATCTCTCTCCTTTCTGCTCCACATTCAAGCAGGGTGGTTTGAATACCATGCTGTTTTCTGGTGCCTTTTTCTGTTTTTATTTTCTGCTGGCTCTAGCCCTCTTATCTCTGGCCATCCATCCTTGTTTCTCTGGCATTCTACTTTCTCTCCAGTAAAGTGCATGAAATGTAATAATCTTAAGTGTATAACTCAGTGAATTCTCAGACTTCCTATTTTTCTGTCCCCATGTAGCCACCTCCCAGATCAAAATATAGTATATTTTCAGTACTCTAGAAGGTCCCCTTTACCCTTTTTAGTCAATACTCCCTCAGAAATAACCATTATTCTGACCTTCAGCAACATAGATTCACTTAATTTGCTCTTTACTTCATATAAATGGAATCAATGTTCCTTTGTCTCTGGCTTCTTTCTGGCACCTTTGTATCCATGAGGTTTATCCAAATATAGCTTGGGTTTGTTCTTTTATCACTGTGTAGTACTCCATTGCATGAATATACCACATTTCTCCAGTATCCTTACTGTTTTTACGTTTGAAATTTTCTCTCTCATCCTATCTTTCTTCATACTTTTCTCCCTGTTTCCCTGGAACTGAGAGGCCCATGTGTCATGTCTAGGTTCTGGGGCCCCTTCACTCCATTCCCCATTACCACTACTTTCTACAGATCCAAACAGCAAAGACACAAGAACTGAATATGCTCCGGGAACAGACCACTGGGCTAGCAGCTGAGTTACAGCAGCGCCAGACTGAGTATGAGGATCTCATGGGACAGAAAGATGACCTCAACTCTCAGCTCCAAGTAATACTTCTGGCTCTGGCCTGTCTTACAGTTCTCTAATACTGGCTCAGTGGAGTCCCCATGAGGTGCAGTGGGAAGACAGTGTAGTCAGGAGAACCTAGATTGCAGGCTGGTTCCCTGACTTACTCGACCCATATGTCCTGGCACAAATCATTTTGCTTCTCTGAGGCTGAGCCTCTTCAGTTCATTAGGATATATATTCGTTTTTTTAAAATTTTTTTTAGCTGTAGATGGACATAATGTCTTTATTTTATTGCTTTGTATGTGGTGCTGAGGATAGAACCCAGGGCCTCACGCATGCGAGGCAAGCGCTCTACTGCTGAGCTACAATCCCAGCCCCTAGGATATATATTCTGATTCTATAGTATAGCTTCTGTGTCCTTTATTCAACATGTTTGGGATTAGAAATGTTTCAGATTTCAGATGTTTGGGGATTTTAGAATATTTGCATATACTTAGAATATTTGCATATATTGGGAATAGGACCCAAGTCTAACCACAAAATTCATTTGTTTTGTATATACCTTATACACATAGAATGGAGGTAGTTTTTTTTTTAAATATTTTTTTAGTTATAGATGGACACAATGTCTTTTATTTTATTGCTTTGTATGTGGTGCTAAGGATCGAACCCAGGGCCTCATGCATGTGAGGCAAGCACTCTACCGCTGAGCTACAGTCCCAGCCCCTGGAGGTAGTTTTATATAATTTATTTAGTACACCTGTATATTTTCCCTTGGAGGAGACAGATCTTGCCATGTTATCTAGTCTGGCCTTTAAATTGCAATCCTCCTGCCTCAGCCTTCTGAGTAACTTGGATTACAGGTGTGTACCATTGTGCCTGGCTTGTACCTGTGTTTTGACTGTGACCTATCACAAGAGGACAGATATGGAATTTTTTTTTAAATATTTTTTAGCTGTAGATGAACACAATAACTTTATTTATTTTATGTGGTGCTGAGGATCAAACCCAGTGCCTCACACTTGCGAGTCAAGTGCTCAACCGCTGAACCACAACCCCAGTCCCCAGATATGGAATTTTCCACTCTGGTCTCATGTTGGCACTCAAAAGGGTTCCAGTTTTAGAACATTTTGGATTTTAGATTTTTGGATTAGGGACACTCAACTAGAAACTAGAATAATAGTAAAATAAGAGAGAAGTTTAAATCTCTTTCATGTAAAACTCCAAGTAGGTTGTTTAAGGATGAGTGATGGCTCTACAATCACCAGTGACCCATGTTCTTTTTCTATTGCTCTTCTCCTACCTTCAACACAAGATTTCTATCTTGGCATTCAGGGTGGTTACTTAAGCTCCTCCACCATCATATTTGCATTCCATCTTGAAGGAAGAAGGAACTAGGGCAGGGAATAATATGCCCCTTTCCTTTAATATGCCAGGTGTTTTGGTGCACACTTTTATTTTTTTGTACCAGGGATTGAACTCAGGGGTACTTGACCACTGAGCCACATCCCCAGCCCTATTTTGTGTTTTATGTAGAGACAGGGTCTCACTGAGTTGCTTAGCGCCTCACCGTTGCTGAGGCTGGCTTTGAACTCACGATTCTCCTGTCTCAGCTTCCCAAAGTACTGGGATTACAGGCTTGAGCCACCACGCCTGGCAGTGGCACACACTTCTAATAGCTACTTGACAGGCTGAGGCAGGAGGATCCCAAGCTTGAGGCCAGCCAGGGCAACTTAGTGAGACCCTTTCTTAAAATAAGATACAAAGGGCTGGGGATGTAGCTCAGTGTTTGTCTAGTATGTGCGAGGCCCTGATCTCAATCCCCAATACCAACAAAAAGAAAAAACATAACCTAGTTACATCAACCAGTTCCATACATAAAAAGTAATCACAAGTTGAGGGTAGTGGCACGAGTACTAGTCCCAGGTACTCAGGAATGCTGAGGCAGGAGGATCCCTTGAGCCCAGGACTTTGGGGTCAGCTTCGGCAACATGGCAAGACCCTGTCTCATAAAAGAAAACAAGAAAAAAAAATCACACGGCTACACCTAACTTTGAAGAAAGAGGGGAAATGCTTGCGAGACCATCATGTTCCCAACTATAAACTGTAGCTAGGGATATAAGAAGAATGAATACCGGGGAACCACTGTGTAGAGGCTGAAATCATAACACTCACTTTACCAGCAGAAAGGGAGATGGTCTACCAGAAGCATCCCAGGTAACCAGCACCTACCAGCTCTTCATCAAACTCATCCCCTTTGTTCCTGTGTTAGGAGTCATTACGGGCCAATAGTCGCCTTCTGGAACAACTTCAAGAAATAGGGCAGGAGAAGGAGCAGTTGATCCAGGAACTCCAGGAGGCTAGGAAGGTAAGGCACCATGGAGAGAGGTGGACAGACTAGTCCAAGCAGATGGGGAAGTGTGATACATTCAAATCCATGGGAATGGGAAGGGGAAGAAAATGACCCATTTTCTTTTCTTATTTATTTATTTATTTTTGGTACTGGAGATTGAACTCAGGGGCAATTGACCACTGAGCCGCATCCCCAGCCCTATTTTGTGTTTTATGTAGATACAGGGTCTTACTGAGTTGCTTAGTGCCTCGCCATTGCTGAGGCTGACTTTGAACTTGCAATTCTCCTGTCTCAGCCTCCCTAAGTGCTGGGAAAATGACCCATTTTCTGGGGATGGGAGAGTGACTCAGCCAAATTGATTGGACTGGGAGGGGGATGTCTGGCTAGTTCCTTGACCATGGGAACATGGCCCTTTTCCAGTATTGGGGGAGGAGGTTGACTGCTATCCTCCTAGCCCATCCTTCTGACCCCCAGAGTGCTGAGAAGCGGAAGGCAATGCTAGATGAACTAGCCATGGAGACGCTGCAGGAGAAGACTCAGCACAAGGAAGAGCTAGGAGCAGTCCGACTACGGCATGAAAAGGAGGTGCTGGGGGTGCGTGCCCGCTACGAGCGTGAGCTCCGAGAACTGCATGAAGACAAAAAGAGGCAGGAGGAGGAGCTCCGTGGGCAGATCCGGGAGGAGAAGGTGGGTGGGTAAATTACGATGCCCTTCCTTCTCCAAAACCTGGTGACCACAGTGCTGTTGATGGGCCAATGAATGGCGTGTGTGAGGTGCCCACTCAGCCTACCTTGCCCCTGATGCCCCTTTCCAGGCCCGAACGCGGGAGCTGGAGAATCTCCAGCAGACGGTAGAAGAACTTCAGGCTCAGGTACACTCCATGGATGGAGCCAAGGGCTGGTTTGAACGGCGTTTGAAGGAAGCTGAGGTGAGTTGGTGGTGCCCAGTGAGGCATGGAGGCCGCTTATGGGGAACTCAGGCCAAATCAGGGGAGCAGAAGTGGTTAGGCCCTGGAACTTTCTGAGATGTCTTGGACTTGTGTGTGTAGCCACAGTCCTGCTGGCTCAACATCAGCCTTCTGGAGTGGACCAGGGAGTGGCCAGGAGATAGGGCAAAACGTTAGGCGTGCCGTGCCACCCCACCTTTGTGCAGATTTGAAAAGGCACCTCTTCCTCCTGGAACTGTCAGGAAATTGTTGTAATACACTGATTTGATTTGAACAAGAGACTTTATTGACATTTTCTGGAAAACTCAGGACAGTACAGAGTAGGAAATGTCAAGTAGCAGTGAAGAGCACAGACCAGAGCTAGTTGTTTGTCTGGGTTTGAATTCTGGCTGGGCCACTTCCTAGCTCTGTGACCTTGGGCAAGTCATCTGACCTCTGTGATCTGTTCTCATATTTGGTAGAAAAGGGATAATAATAGGATCTGGGGGTGTGGTTCAGTGGTAGAGTGTTTGCTTAGTGTGCATGAAGCCTTGGGTTCAATTCCCAGCACCAATAAAATAAATATAATGCCTACTGTCTAGGGATTATGGGAGGATCAGGGAAGATGAGTTAATATATGTAAAACCCTTTGAATATTCCTGGCATGTAGTAAGTGTTATGTTATGTGTTATTAAATAAAAGAAAATGTAAATGCAAATCTAGAGTTACATGAATGGCACAGGCTTAAATATAATACTTCTGCCTAAGGGCATGTGGTGTTTTCCTGCAAGAAGTTCTTTTTTGCATGCCTGAAGAGCCCCACTGCAGTATACACTTAAACTGGACATAATGACTTCTGGGGGGCTGTGGCCAGACCTGGGACTTGTCTTGTAGGAATCATTACAGCAGCAGCAGCAGGAGCAAGAGGAGTCCCTAAAACAGTGCCGGGAGCAGCATACTGCTGAGCTGAAGGTGCCTCTCCTTTGATGGTGTTCCTCTCTCTGGATACTGAAGGGTCCTCAAGGGAGGATAGAGGCTTCCCAAGCTGCAGCCTGATCTACTCTCTGCTTTGCAGGGCAAGGAGGAGGAGCTACAGGGTCTGCGCAATCAGCTCCAGCAGGCCCAGGAGGAGCGAGATGACCACCTGAAGACCATTAGCAACCTGAAGCAGGTCAGTGGTCCCTCTGTGGCCCTAGACACACCCCTGGGTCTCAGTGTGCAGCATAGGGTAGAGAGGGGGCGTGTTGCGGGCAGCTTTTCTGGCATCTGTCAGCCATGCTGCCTTTACCTGACAGGAGGTGAAGGATACAGTGGATGGGCAGCGGATCCTGGAGAAGAAGGGCAGTGCTGCGGTAAGATGAGGAGGCGCCCTTGTACAGCCCCTTCCTAGCATGCAACCCCTTCCCTCCCCTATTGGCCCCCTTGCCCTCAGCCCTTATCTTCCCCCTGTCCCTGCACAGCTGAAGGACCTCAAGCGGCAGTTGCACCTGGAGCGAAAACGAGCTGACAAGCTGCAGGAGCGGCTGCAAGACATCCTCACCAACAGCAAGAGCCGCTCTGGTGAGGCACCAGGACAGGAAGAGAAGGCTATGGTGCAGGGTAGTCAGGGCCTTCTTGCACCTCCATTGGTTCTTCTCTTTGGCTTGTTCTGTTCCTCTTGAACTGTTTCTTACCTGTTCATATTCTCTCTCTCTCTCCGCACCCCCTCCCTGCCTTTTTGTTGTCTCTCTGTGTATCTGTGTTCCGTTTGTTCCCTCTCCTATTTGCCTTTATCTCCCTGCATTCTTTCTCTACATCTCTCCTTTTCTCTTCCCCATTTTTCTTCTTTCTATCCCTTTATCTCATTCTGTCTCTATCCTCTCTCTTTGTCTCTCTGTCTGCCTCCCCACTATCCCCACATATGCATTCCTACAACTCACTCAGTGCTTCTAAATCTGTTGTATCCATTCTCTCCTTCTATAAATCCCCATAGTCAAGTCCAGGGTTCCTGAAACAAAGCCCCCTGATCTGCTCTGCTCTAGGAATTCCCAGTAGAGCTAGGGAGACAGACATCTATGCAAGCAGCAACACTTTACTATTTTCATTATACAACCAAATCCAATCCATGTTATTTCTACCTTTTTTTACATGGAGGTGGCCTATAAATACATTGAAGTAAGTAAGATGCAGTGATGGCTCTGTTGCATCTCTTAGATCACAGCCTCAGAGAAAACTCGCTCCCTTGTTCTCCCACTCAGGGTACACATGGAACCTCACTCAGCACACCACACTTGCTGGAGATTCCTTGGGGTGTGCTATTAACCCCTTCCTGACACTGAGAAGCAGCCATAAGAGCCGTGGCACAAATTCAGTGCCATGTTTTAAGTGACATGACAAAGCCGATGTTCTCGTTTCAAATCAATTTCTCTGTGAGGCACTCAGTTTCCTGAAGTCACCTCTTTATAACAGAGGAATTTTGTTTTTGTTTCTGTTTTGTTACAAATTAAGAGGCACAGAACAGATTAGAACTGTATACTGTACATTCACCTTGTCTATTAAATGAAACTGAGATCGAGGTGCATGGCTGAGTCTGTCTCTATCATTTTCTTTTTCTTAACAGTACTGAGGATTGAACCCAGGAAGCTTTTTATAATGGGGCTATATTACCAGCACTTTTTATTTTTTATATGGACACAGTGTCTCACTAAATTGTTGAGGGTCTTGCTAAATTGTTGATGATGGCCTCAAACTTGCAATCCTCCTGCCTTAGCCTCCTGAGTCACTGGAATTATAGGTGCATACCACCATGCCCAGCTTCTCCATCATTTTTCTCTGCTTCATGTCTTTTGCCAGGGTCTCTGATTATCCTCATCATCTGCTCTGGCTTCCTGTCTCTCTGAGGTTTTCTCTGTGTGTGAGTGTGCCCTATGCCCTCTCCAGGGCTCTGTCTTCCTTTCTTTATATCCAAGTCTGAGTGCTAATGCCACCTTGAGGCCCATGTGTCCCCTATATTTCCCGGCCTCTTTCACCTTGGCTCTCTTTTATTGTGTGTATTTGCCAACTGAGACAGCCCTTTTTTTATTGTCTTTCCCTGTCCTGTCTGCTTCTGCCTTTCCCATGCCCAGTTGTGTCTCTTTGCCTCTTTCTATCTCTGTCAAATCTATTTCTTCCCCTTCCTGCCAGTTGGTGTCCTGGGACCCAGGGGCACTGGGGCTCAGGTTTCTCTTCCCTCCACTTTCCAGGCCTTGAGGAGCTGGTTCTTTCTGAGATGAACTCACCAAGCCGGACCCAGACAGGAGACAGCAGTAGCATCTCCTCCTTCAGCTACCGGGAGATCTTGCGGGAGAAGGAAAGCTCAGCTGTTCCAGCCAGGGTAAGGGACAAGGAAGAGCCTGCAACCCCAGTTTTTCCTGCTCAAAATCTGGAATTGGGGCATACCCCCATTTTTTCCTTCACCTGCAGCCATCTACTCTAAGTCTAGCACAAGCTTTTTTTTTTTTTTTTTTTTTGGTGCTAGAGTTTGAACCCAGGGCGTCAGACATGTCAGCACATGCTCTACACTGAAGCTACAACTCCATCCCGTGGCATGTATTTTCTTGTCAAGTTCCTCCCAAGCTCATCTACTTGGATTCAGATTGTTACATGGGGACAGGCCAATTGTTCTTTCTCTCTGACCCTCTGTTTCATCATTTGTCAGCTAATTTTGCCTTTCTGGGAGCCATAAAGTATGTGGCTTTTAGTAACTGTATCCATCCATGTAGGAGGTCCCTTTTTCCAAATTACACTTATTCATTATTATTGCTACCTGTTATATCAGCTTCCTTGCCAGCCACTTTTATTTGGAAATATTTTTTTATCATTCCATAAATACTATGTGTACATTGTAGAATTGAAAAAGAAAAGAAAAACATTGGGTGTGGTGGTGCATTCCTGTAATCCCATGTACTCAGGAGGCTGAGGCAGGAGGATCCAAAGTTCAAAGCCAGCTTCGGCAAATTAGTGAGACCCTGTCTAAAAATAAAAAGGGACTGGGTATGTAACTCAATAGTAAAGTGTCCCTGCATTCAATCCCCAGTACCAAAAAACAAACAAACAAACCAACTGAGCAAGGATTTCACCATCCAAAGGTTATTATTATAAATTCTCAGTTCAGGTTGGGCACAGAGTTGCTCATCTGCAGTTCCTGCTACTCGGAAGGGAAAGGCAAGATCATTTGAATCCAGGAATTCAAGGCCAGCCTAAACAACATAGTGAGAACTCCACCTAAAAAAAAATCTTAGTTCATACCCTTCCAGATCCCCCATTTTTTAATTCTAAATGGGATTGAGAGTAACCTGTTTTGGTTCACCTGGTCTCTACCTTTCCAATTTGGTAAATTTTCATCTCATGTAATACTCTGCCCTTAATGAGATTTATCTAGTTAGCCCCAAAATGTTATTTGTTGCTGTTTTTCTGAAAACTGAAAACCAACATTCAGTTTCAGAGCACATGTTGAATCATCTGGTTGTCTTCTCTCCCTTTAATCGAGTGTGGTGGTGGTCTTTTTTATTTTTTATTTTTGGTACTGGAGATTGAACCCAAGGCACTAGAGTGAGCACTGAGCCATATCCCTAGCCCTTTTTATTTTTTATTTTGAGATAAGGTCTTATTACATTGCTTAGGTCCTTGCTAAATTGCTCAGGCTGGCCTTGAACTTGTGCTCCTCCTCAGTCTCCTGAGTCGCTGGGATTACAGGCAGCGCCACCATGCCCAGCTTTCATATAGTCCCATTTTTCTGACATCAGCTTGGGAATAGACCAGCCCAGTTGACTTACAAGAAGTGTTCCTTCCACCTTTTGGATTTTTTTTATTTGATTACTAGTGGTGTCATTTAGCTTTTTCAGCTCTCACCTCCATTTCCTGTTGGATGAAAGATCTCATTTGCTAATGTATCTCCCTTTATTCTCTCTCAGTAAGGCTCTGGTATGGTAGTTATTCTCTACCTGCCTTTAGACCAAGGGGAACACAGAGTCTCTGAGGGTGCCAAGACTGACCAGTGGCCCCAGCCACAGGGCGCACACTTTCCCATCCAACTCCAGCTCCTGATTTGTGTTTGGGGTGGGCAGTGATGAACCTGGAGCTGGTTTCTATTTCCTCTTTCTTGCAGTCCTTATCCAGTAGCCCTCAGGCCCAGCCCCCTCGGCCAGCTGAGCTGTCGGATGAGGAAGTTGCTGAGCTCTTTCAGCGGCTGGCAGAGACACAGCAGGAGAAATGGATGCTAGAGGAGAAGGTGCTGTCTGTTTCCCTGCTTGTCCCCACTTGAAGGGCTCTTGGCTGGGCAGTGAGGAGGGGGTCTGGTCAGGCCTCTCCTCATGGGTGAACATGTGCAGTTGAGGGGTCTGAGGTGGGCTGGGGCATCTTGCAGGTGAAGCACCTGGAGGTGAGCAGTGCTTCCATGGCAGAGGACCTCTGCCGGAAAAGCGCCATCATTGAGACCTACGTCATGGACAGCCGGATCGGTCAGTGCCCTCACCCCTGTCCTCACCCCCATTCAGCCTTTACCTGACCCTCCTTTTTCAATTGTTCTATGCTGTGGCTTTTCTCTTCTTGGAACTCAGTGAAGCTATTAACAAAATTACAACCCATGGAGGGGAGAGCAGGGAAGCTGTCTTTATCTTTCCTCCTCTCGTTCTCTGTGTGCCTGTCATTCCTTCACTCTCCATTCCTCTAATGGGCTTCTCTGGCCTTCTGTCTCCTTTCTTCTCGTCATGTCTCAGCTTCCTTCTCTCTCTCCCTTCTGTTTTCTCCTTGTGTCTTTTTTTCTGACACCCCTCCTTCACCTTCTCTTATTGGCTATATTTTTCTGCCTCCCATAAATTTTAATTCTCTGTACTTTTATTCCTTTTGAGGTTCTGATCTCTTCTCCCTCCTTCCTCACCCACTCTTCCTCTCCCACCTGTGTCCCACCTTCTCTCCCCTTTGCTCTTCCTTTCTGTTTTTATTTCTTTTGCTCCTTCTTTCAAACCTTCTCTCCCTGACTTTTCCTTAGCAGAACAATACCTACTGACATGTGCTGAGGGTTTACTGTGTGCTTTATGATTTGCATGCAGTCATATGAATCTTTCCAACTTTGTGATTTAGGTATTATCCCCATTTCTCAGGGTCACATCGCTAGTAAGTGACAAAACTTGGTTTCACATGTCAAAATCTCCATCCTCTACATAACATGGCTTCTGTCCCTCCCCTCTCCTCTGCTCTGTTTCCCTCTTTTCTCCTCTGGCTCTGCCCATCTCTCCTCCGGCTCTGCCCATCTCTCCTCCGGCTCTGCCGAGGGGGTAGTGCTCAGCCTGGGCCCTTGCAGATGTGTCTGTGGCAGCAGGCCACACAGACCGCAGCGGGCTGGGCAGCGTCCTGAGAGACCTAGTGAAGCCAGGTGACGAGAACCTTCGGGAGATGAACAAGAAGCTGCAGAACATGCTGGAGGAGCAACTCACCAAGAATATGCACTTGCACAAGGCGAGTGTAGCCTACTAACCTCCCCATTTGTCTGTCTAGCCGTGTCTCCCTAGCCACAGAGCCCCCAGGTCTTCTGCCAGTCCCTCTAGCCACTTACGCATACTTTATCCTCCCAGCCATTCTCCTACCCCTATATCCACCATTTTGTGCTCTCATCTTTCATCCTTGGGTCAACTTATTAGTCTTTGACTCATCTCTCTGTTCTTCCACCCACCCATCCATCCCTTTATCCATATACACATGCAGCCATTTACCTATCTGTCCATATACCCCCTCTACTATTTTACCTATGTAGTCATCTTCCCCAGGTCTTCCAACCATTTCTCCTCAGTCACCTGTTGTCTTACCTTGCCCACCTACCAAATGACTTGCCTCCCTACCTGTTGTCTTCCCTATGTTCTCTTCACAATGCATTTATGCACCTGTTTGCCTGCCATAGATCCCTGATGTGTTTACCTACATGTCCATTTGCCCACCCCTCCCACCCAAATATTCTCCCCATCTCTAGGGGATTCAGGAAGGAGTCAGACCCAGCTCCTACCTTGGAGAAGCAAGCTTACATTTAGTAGAAGACAAGGTGGTGAGGGTGACAGTTGTATCCTCCCCCAGCACAGGGCCACAGCAGGTGACCCATCACATCTCCTTAGCTCCCATCTTCTCCATGCCCAGCCTTCTGCTGAAGGCTTTGCAAACTCCAAGAACCTTCCTGTCCTAGGCCAGACACCACTGGGAATTGATTATTGGGGTGAGAAGGAAATCACAAATGATACCCAATGTTTGATGAAGGAGCTGCCCCTACTTACTTCTCTGGCCCATTATGGCTTGTTTGTTTCTTAGGACATGGAAGTTCTGTCCCAGGAAATTGTGCGACTCAGCAAGGAGTGCGTGGGGTCACCTGACCCAGACCTAGAGCCTGGAGAATCCAGCTAAAGACCTGCAGGCTGCACCCACTCCCTTTGTCAGCCCCCAGGATGCTTCTCCCTTGGGCTGTGGTGGGAAATGGGGGCTGGCACCAAAATCTAGTAGTTTGGGAGACTGGACATTAAAGGGGATAGAGGCCTGATGGCTGGTGTTAATGACCCGGTCAGGGCAGAGGCTGCCGGGGAGTGGGAATCCCCATGGAAGGGGTATGGATTTCTCCGTGGCCCAGGCTCCCAGGGACTTCTGCCTCCATCTCTGCATGAGCTCTCCCTCCCAGAGACCAACTCTTTTTTATTTTATTTTATTTTTTAATTTATGTCTGGAAGCCTGACTACTCTGCACTTGGGATTGGGGATGTTGGGTGGGGGTGCGGTTTGTGTTCAGCATTCTAGCAATGTGTGTGTGTGTGTGCGTGTGTGTGTGTATAAAGGCTGTGCAGCCAAAATACCATCTGGCCAGACGGGCCCACCCACTGACTGTCTGGTCTCATTTTTTTCCAATCAAGAGGGATGTTCTGGAGGTGGGGAGGTCACTCTATTGCAATGGGGAGGGAGTTATCTGACTGCAGCTTTACTCTTTCCTCCAACCTCAACTCACTTGTCACCTGACAAACTTCTCAAACTAAGTGGAACATAAATACCTGATATGTATGTGGGTAGATGTGTATGGGGTTGTGGGTATAGATGAGTGGACATATGGAAGGAATTAGATAAGTGGTTAGATGGACTGATGATAAATAAGTGGAAGGCTGCATGGATCAGTTTTGGCTAAGTTGGGAAATGTATGGGTTAGTGGATGAATAAATGGATATATGAATCAGTAAGTGGATAGCTAGAGAATGGATAAGTGGATACATAAATGGACAGATGTATAGCTGCATGGACAAATGGTTGAGTGGATGGATTAGGTATATAGCTGGATGGATGGATTTATGAGCAAGTTTGGAATGGATGGATGAATAAGGGACTTTGGATGGATAAGCTAATGAATGGGGAGGAAAAAGTGGGTGCATAAGTGATGGGTGGAGCTATGGGTGAATGGACAGATGGATGGATATTGATACATATGAACAGGTTGGTGAATAGTTAGTTGGATAGGGTAAACATACAGATGGATGAGTGATTGAGTTGGTGGATTAATGGCTAAATGGACAGGTGGATGGATAGAGTGATTGTTTATGTAGATGGGAGGATGGACAAATCAGGAGTGATATGTGAGCAAATGGAGGAACCCAATGGGTTGGTAAATGGATCAAAGGCTAGACTCTCTGTGTTACTATGCCCTCATCACCACACAACTTTACTTAAAACTAGGAATCCTCTGTGGCCCTGTGCCATCTCCTTTCACATCATTTAAATTAATGCTCCAAATGACACTATAAAGTGGGGATAACTCCATTCTGACAGCTGAAGGAACAATGCAAGTCACCTCTCAAGGACACAGCAAATGTGGCAAAGTTGGAGTTTGAACCCACCCATGCCTGCCAGAAGGTTTTCCATATTCGGCGCTTTTGCTGCCCAGGAGCAGAGCCCTCTAGAGGATGTGGTGTGATTTGCAGCCACTGGATGTGCACAGATAAGGGCTCCTAACCCCTTGGCATGGAACCTGCCTGGATTGGGGGGTGGGGCCTTATTCGTCACCGTCTGCACTCCCTTCACTCCTCATTTCATATCTCAAAACAGTGGAAGATGCATGCTCCAGTCCCAAGGTAGAAGTTTAGAGTTGGGGCTGTGGCACACTCCTAGGGGGTGGTTTTGGAGGCCTGTCCATCTAGAGAGAGACTACATCCCCCACCAAGAACCCTCCCACCCCAGTTTCTCCTGCCCTTCCACAGCCTGGGGGGCAGGGAGGGGACACAGCGCTGCATCATTCCCTATGGCACTTCGCTCTGGGGCCATTAACAGATGCCTCCCCATCGATCGGATCTGCTAAGTGCTGCTGATTCAGGCGGGTGGGGGTGGGGGCCCCTGGGGGCAGAGGGGGTAGGAACTGGGCAGGAAGAGGGGGGAGTCCAGGAAGGAGGTGGGGAGAACTGGCAAAGCTCCCTGCCACCCCCATTTTCCAGATGACGCGACTGAGGCCCAACCAGCTTTGTAGGAGGCGGAGTCTCCCCAGGGTCCCTCTCAGGCTGCCCTAGGGGAGGGGGCTCTGGGATCCACAAGGCCCCTCCCTGCCTCTCCATCTCCCGGCAAGCTCAGAGGGGCGGGGAGAGAGCGGAGGAAGAGAAGAACTCGGGCGGCTCTGCAGAGGGGGCCAGCAGCTCCGGTGTTTGGTACCCCCAGCCCCACCGCTGTTGCTGCTGCTGCAGCGGGGACACAGGTGAGGACGGCCCAATGGGGAGTGGGAGGGGGCTGCCAAGTACTGTCCTTGCCCTTCCCTGGTTCAGCCCCCACACCCTAATCCATCTTGGGACAGTCCCCAGGGATCCCACTGGACCTTGTCCTTCCACAGCCTCCTTCTAGGGACTCAACCCCCTCCCCTGCCTGTGCGCCTTCCCTCCTAGGCCTGGCTGTGGCTGCCTTTCTTCTTCCTCCTCCTCCTCCTCCTCCTGCCGCTGCTGTACTGCCGCTGCCTAGCACACACCGCCAACCCCTCGGGGTGTGGTTTCCCCAGACCTGCCCCCATCGGTGGGACCCAGCCTCTCCTGCCTGTCTCCTGCAAGGTCCAGCAGCCCCCCCCCACCCCGGAGACACACCCAACTCCCTTTCAACACCCCACCTTTCTCTCCAACCCAGTTTTGGGGGAAGTCCTTCTTTTTAGTCTTCTGAGATTCCCTGGGTACTCAGGGGTTGTGCCCAACTCCAATCCGGTTGAATCCCAGCAGCTTGGGGTTCCCCAGGACCCTTTTCCCTTCTCCCAGAACTCTTCAGAGTGTGGACCAGGCTTCCTCTGCCCCTCTAGGTATCCCCCTCACCCAGATACCTACCATCCTCTTATAAAGTAATCGAGTCCCATAACTACCCCTTCAACTACCCCATTCCATTTCTAGTCCCACTAGGGGGCCCTCACCTTTTCTGCTTTCCCTAGAACTCCTGTAAAATGTAGACAACACCCCCTAGGCTATTCTTGGCAGCTCTAGGCACTCCCAAGATACTTTTCAGCCTCTTTACAACCTCCTGGCTTTACAGCCGCCCTTGAGAAGCACCAGCCCCCTTTTCTGATCCATGAGGGTGCTTCAACCCCCTTATCTTTACCCCAGAAGTCTTGAGGGTGTGGACGACCCTCCTTACCTTTTATAGCCCCTCTAGAACCAGCCCCCAGGCACACTCAGCCTCTTTCAAGCACCTCTGGTCCCATTTGTACCCCTCTGGATGCCCCAATTTCTTTTCCAAACTGGCCAGTGGGTTCCAGACCTTTTTTCCTTCCCTGAGAACTCTTGAGAGTGTTGAGAGCTCTCCACTTGTTTCTTGGTCCCTCTAGACACCCCCAAACATCTTGCAGGCACGTGCTGACCCCTGGAGAATCATCTCAGTCTCTCTAAACCTAAGGATCCTTCTTGTCCCCTCTGGACTCCTCAAGCCCTTATCAGTCCCTCAGGACACCACAACAGCCCCTCCTAGACCCTCTAAATGTCCCCCAAGCTCCTGCCCATCTCTCTAGTTCCTCCTCCTGGTTCCTCTTGGCCTCTTTAGACACCCCCAGTTTCCTTGTCCGGGTGGCCCAGGGCCTCTCCAAGCCCCCACCATCCTGGAGACAGCCACATTCTCCTAAACACCACATCCCCCAAGTCTCCGTGGGCCTGGGGAGCCGTAGGATGGCGGCAGGCGTGGCCACGTGGCTGCCCTTTGCACGGGCGGCCGCGGTGGGCTGGCTGCCCCTTGCCCAGCAGCCTCTGCCCCCAGCGCCTGGGGTGAAGGCATCTCGAGGAGATGAGGTTCTGGTGGTGAACGTCAGC
>PVHX01029846.1:0-16472 GCA_004024805.1 Geosciurus inauris | reverse complement strand
TAAAATCCCAGAAGGTTTTTAGGAAGCTAAAAAAATACTTAAATGAAATTTTATTAAGTGAAAATAACTTGATGAGTGTACATCTACTAGGAATAATAAATATGCAAACTTAAGAGCAATCTTCCTACTTGAACCAATTATAAAATGTGGAAAAAATGTAAAACATGCAACACACACACACACACACACACACACACACTCAGTCTATGAGAAGAAAGCATCAGAGAAGTGAGGGCCAAGGTCCCATAGTGGGGAAAAATCCAGAGACTTGAACTCAACATTAGACGTTGCTTTTTTTCATTAAGGCATTCACACATTCAAAAGTAGCTGCCAAGAAACTAAGAACATAAATAAACTGTCTGAATATTACTTTTAGACCCTACTAATCTCTGAAATGGACAGCAATTGAAAATTCAATTCTACCAAAGAAAAAGAGCCCTGGGAGACATCCAAGATTTTCATTTGGGATCTTTGAAGGGCTACACCTGACTGTAAGATAAAGCAGAAACAGACAAAGCCTTTAAAAACCTGAGGCACAACTTTGAATCATCTCCATTTTCAATTGAATAAAGGTCAGGAACAAACAATAAATTCCATAAAGAAGATATCTTAAAATGCAGATTCATATTATTTGTAAAATTTTAACACATTATAGACACTATTACATAAAACTAACTAGATATGGAAAAAGATAATACCTGGATAAAAATCAAGAGGTAAAGGTAACATGGGAAATCATCAAAAGCAGATACATATAGGTATTAGACATAAAATTTAAACTACTATATATGTGAATTTAGACAATGAAGTGGAGAATTTAAGAAAAGAAATAGAAATTTAAAGTATATGGAACTTTAGGACTCTAACTCAAAATTACTTAAAATAAAGGATGAAAAATAGGAAAAAAGATAAGACACACAAGAGACAGGTGTAAAGAAGTACATACATGACACTTGAGGACAAGAGATAAGATATAGAATGAGAGCACTTTTTAAATGTATAATGGTTGAAATTTTCCAAAACTGTTGCCAGACATCAAGAAAGATTATGAAAACCAACATAAATTCACTTACAAATGCATAATATATAATGTATAAATTCACCTACAAATGCATCTAAACAAATATACCGAGACATTTCATCTTAAAAGGAATGTGAAAGATAAGAACATATAAATTTCAAAGAAAGAAACTCCAGCTGATTTATCAAGAGGAACAATGGAAATCAAGATAGAATGATAGCTTCAAATGCAAGGAAAAACAACTTCCAATATAGACTACTATATAAAGCAAAAACTATCCTTCAGGTAAGAAGGCAAAAGAGAAGCTGTTTTAAGCAAACTGTGAAATATTTTTCTCCAGTGACCACATATTAATGGAAACCCTAAAGGGCAGCTGCAGAAAAACATATTTCTAAATGAAAACATGAGGATTTCAGAGATAAAGAGAATGGAATAAAAAGGTAAATAGTAAGTGAAAATAACATGATGTCTTATACAGTTTAAATTATAGTCAGCATATATAAAAATTGTAGCATAAATTTTGAGAAGCTACTCAATGTAATTGAAGAATTTTAATATCTTTGCATTATCTATGATGTGGACAAAGCACTCATATAACTTAGACTTGGTGACTTGAGGTTGCATTTGTCTTTACAAAAATAAAATCCTTTAAAAGAAAGGAAAAATAAAGTGACATTAAAATAATACAAACTGGTGAAAAAAAGGATTTAAGGAAGATAGACAAAATAGAAAAAAATGTAATATGTTAGTCAGTAATTAAATAAAATGTAAATGGACTAAAGCATGCAATTACAAGATTAAAATATTCAAAAAATATTGAACTAAGTACATATTAATTCTAAGAAAACCACAGATAAGATAAAAACTAAAACCAAAAAAAATGTATATATATTATGCAAAACTAATCAAGAGAAAGCTGTCCAAAAGAGCAAACTTTAATGTGGAACATAATACTGGAAATAAAATGGAGCAATGATATAATGGTCAATTTAACAGAAAGGTACATGACACTATGTTTTTTTCAATGGAAAAATACATAGAGTTTTGAGGTTTTTTTTTTTTTAAAAATGTACTTTTTAAAAGTCAATGAACTGCTACTTACAGATATCACAGATTAATGTCATAATCATCATATGCAGTGTAAAATCTACAGTTTCATTCCCATGCTCTTCAGAAACAGGAATAGTTAACTATGATGTGAGAAATCAGGATACTGGTTGGGGCTGAAGGTGCAGATGATAGCGATGAAGAAAGAAGACACTGGGCACCATCAGTGCTTGTACTGTCCTAGTTCTCATTCTGAGTGATGATTTCACAGGGATATTCCTATAGCGTTAATACCTTAAGTTATGCATTTATGAATTATGTTTCAGCACATATGTTATACTTCAATAAAATATTTTTAAATAATAGGTTGTTATGATTTCACTTATGTGTGAAATCCAAAAAAGTTGAATGCATAGAAGCAGAGAATAGAACAATGGCTGCCAGCACCTAGGGAATGGGGAAATGGGGAGGTGTGATCAAAGCACACAAACTTTCAATTATAAGGGGAACAAGTTCTGGAGATCTAACGTGCATCACAGGTGGTGATGAATGTGGTAATTAATTTGATTGTGGTAATCACTATACAGTTTATATGTCTATCTAATTATCCTGCTGTGCACCTTAAATACATTCAATCTATTTGTCAAATAAATATATTAAAATAACAAAACAATAGAAACTTCAAGAGCAGCTTATTAAAGATAATGTAATGCAAGAAGTAATAGTAGCATATCACACAAAAGGCATGTGTTAAAAATTAATACATTTATAAAAAGAGTAGATGGCAAAGAATCGGCTTAAATATTTTTGTAACCAAAACTAAATATGCACATGATCAAATAAAAGATGAGCAATGTTCATGAGTTGAAGATAAATTGTGGCTCAGAGTAGTACAGATATTCTGGGTACAGAGACTACCAAAAAAATGTTGTTTGTTCATCTTCCAAACAACAATGTGCTAAACATTATCTTCAACAATAACCTTAGAATATAGGAATGAATTTCAAAGCACTCATGGCTTAAATAACTGAAAACAAAAATCCATATGGAAAGAGGGAGAAGGGGTAAGCAAAGTTCATAAATCCAAATTTTTAAAAGGCAGTTTATTCGATTTATACAGTGAGAGAGATTTACATATATCATTAAAAAAGAACTGAACATAATTTCTTTGAACCCAACTTTTATCAGTCATCACTGTCAAGGTCACACTCCCTAACAAGCATTTGGAATGCCGCTATGCTTTACTGCCAGTTTGTGCTGGGCCATATGCTACAACAATCAGTGAAACAGAAGGTAAGATTAACATCCCCTGTGAAATATGAGGAATCTGGCACTGACAGGTGCCTGACCAGAAGGCCACAGCATATTCACACAGAGGTAGACCATGATAATTCCTATCAAGCTTCATGTCAAAAAGTAAAAGCCTAGGGTCTGTTCGAGCATATCTGTGAATAGTTGATTATGTCCCCAAAGTTCTGTTAAAGATAGGATGATTGCAAAAGTTTGACCTAGAATGATTTCAATAAAGGAAACATCTCGATTATTTCCTCTTCCTTCTCCTCTTCTAACCTGCTGCATTATCAGCAGACTCAATGAACTTTTAATATGTTACTCACCTGCTAAGAGCTTATATTCCAATTAAGTATCTGTTTAGTATCGCAAATGGCTCAATAGTAAGGACAATGATTGTAGTAACCAGAAAATATAGATGCATGTGACAGGAACAGTGTTAAGATCTATATGTAATCATGTAATTTAATCCTCCCCATACACTAAGAATTACCTTGATAGTCTCACTTCTGTTATATACATGAGAAAAATTAAAGTGTGGGAAGGGTAATCATACACAGATGAAGTTGAAGAATCAAAATTTGAAACAGATCCATATGAATAAGTTTGTACTCTTATTTTTCAAACTAAAGGTATTGATGTTGAATTTAATTGCTGAGAAAACTGAAGTTTAAAAATATGGCACATCTAGGCCAAAGTCACATACATTAAAAAACATGTAGAGTAGAGTTAAGTTCAATTTCATCTGTCTTGTAAAGTGGCATCAGGGATATGTAATATCCCTGAATTGAATTAATATGTTAATTCAAATTATGAATCTCCAGGAAGAATATGCAGCACATCACAAGTATTTTGTTCATGGAATCTTTTTATTTTATACTTATTAACATCTCTGGAAATATTATTTAATATATGTATATATACATACACACAGATAAATGTATATACATACATAAATATAATTTATAGGGTGCTCTACTATGCCACAGAGCACAAAATTTTAAAATGCATATTTATTGCAAAAGATTTAGAAAAGATATAAAAGCACAGAGTAATGAAATTAGATTTTCAGCCAACTATATGATTATATATATATGTCTATATGCATCTCTCTCTATATATATGTTTCCCTATAAGTTTAATGTCACTATTCTCACTGGTAAAAAGCTGATCGAAGTACAATAAAGAAGAAAAATTTACACAAATATTGAAGGGTTAGACCACTGGATTTTCATCTGAGGTGGAATCAGTATTCTGCCATCAGTATCTACAAATGAAAAAAACTGGACCTGCTCAGAAGACCAGGCTGATTTAGCACCTGGTCTCAAGTACAAAGGCTGGAGAATTCTGAGCTTCCTGAATCAGATATTAGTTGTCTTTACCTGTATAACATTTCTTTCCTCTCCTTGTTAATACTCTTTGGTAATCAGTCTTTTTACAAAAGATCTCCACAAAATTACTGCCAAAATTCTTGACTGAACTACTTCCTCAAGCTAAAAGGACTGGCAAATAAACGCAGACTGCTCAGTTATTGATACTGAATCTTGAGCTCAGTGACTCAAAAACAAAAAATAAATGAAACTGAGTTCATCTGATGACAACTCCTAAAAAAGCTCTATTAAAATTCTTTCTCTCTTGTTTTCTGGAGCCACTTAGACTTTTTAGTTACTCTGTATCTCTTCAACTGATTTTTTTCTTCTCCTTTGAATCAGCCAGAGTTCACTAAATCTAGGAGACTATGTTGCTTCGCTTGTATCACTCACAGTGTGTTTTACTTCTGGGAACCACATTTTAAAGGAATGCTGTTATAAGAGTAACTCCTAAAAGTGACCATAATAATTAAGATGGCAAAAAACTATAACAAAAATGTAAAAGAGTGTGAATATTCTTCCTTTAAAAGTTTGAGGATAAAGACATGATTCGAAAGAGGCTATTTTTGTCTTGAGAAAATAAAATGTCTACATAGATATGACTCCATTTAAGAGATTTTCTCAAAGGTGCACAGAGATAACAGAAAGAACACAAAACCTTCCTTTGGGATCCCAGTTCCACAAAGCCTTAATTTTTCATCCATATATTTCTGAATATTATCTAGGTATTTTGTAATCTGACTAGTCCCATGAAACTCAGAATTTTAACTACCATATTTTAAAAATGCAGAAACAATATCAACAGAAATACCTATATTTAGAAATTGCACATGCTTGTAAGTAATGACAAATTGCAATTGATCATGAGAAAGATTGTTCAGTCCTGTGTGAGCCATGTCCTTTTGCCTATTGATGACATCATTAGTTCTAGATCTCTTGTGAAATGATCAGGATGAGATAATCTAACATTCAGAGAAAGTAGAAAAGAAAAAAAAACTGTTCTTCTAATCTTCTAACTCTTCTAAAAATTGACAATCTAAAGAAGTCCTTCAATTAAACAAACACTTTTATTTAAAAAGCAATATTTTGACTTTCGAATTATCACCCTCAAACTTTAGTCACTTTTAGTATATCATGAGACAAAACTGAATGGTAGTTATGAGCTGTTCTTTACTTTTTAAAAATTAATTAATTAATTTATTTATTTATTTATTGGTACTTGGGATTGAACTCAGGGTCACTCCACTACTGAGCCACATCCCCAGCTCTATTTTTTATTTTATTTAGAGAAAGGATCTCACTGAGTTACTTACCACCACACTTTTGCTGAGGCTGGCTTTGAACTTGCAATCCTCCTGGCTCAGCCTCCCGAGGTGCTGGGATTACAGTCACGCACCACTGTGACTGGCTGAGCTGTTGTTTTATTTTTTAAAATAAGAACATGATGTTCTGGTATACAGATAGATAATAAAATTGGTACTATAGTGAAACAAGTTATTGAAACTACCACCTCATATAGTTGCCCAGGTTTTTGCTTTAATTGTAAATCTTTAACATATATAATATATTTTATTTTTAAATGTTTAAACATAAAAAAGGAGAAATAAGGCAAGGAAATATTAAATCTGCATACATCTGCAGAAATATGAAGAAATGTGAAATCTGCAGAAATGTGAAGCTTTAGAGTTCTCCATCTGCTCACCTCGCAGTATTTCTAAGGAGACCCTCCTTGCATAAGGTGTATAGAGAACTGATCTATTTTGCATATGTACTTTCAAGTGGGGAACAGGGAAGTTAAAAGCTGGTTTTATTAAGCCAATTCAGCTCAAGAGAAAAGGAAATACCTGACAGTACTCACAGCATTCCCACTTCATGTTCTCACTCATCAAAACAGATGAGTCATTTGAAAGCATATTTCTTCTTATTACTTGTGATTACAGTGAACACACAACTCATGTACATTACCAATGCAGTTTCTGGAAGGAAATGGAACCAGGATTCTCAGTACCTATATATATACTCAAGCCTGTATTTCTCCTGGATCCCAGTGGAGGAGTACACAAATGTTGAACATGCGAATCGATAACATAAAAGGCAGCCTGAGATGGATCTTTCTCTGGGGAATCAGAATATATAAATTTCCAAAAGGAACTGATACAGACAAGTAAGGCATATAAAATTTAAATAAAGAGAAGGTAAATAAATATTAACATGACCTGGAAAGGTATTATGGAGTATTCAGCTTGTATTTATTGAGCACCTATGAGATTTCAGACATCCTGCTGGTCATTCAGCAAATTACCATAAGTAAGACAAGACATCTGTTCTGATGAATATCATTGTATACAGGGGAAATTGTGTAAGGGTAGATACATTTTCAAGTAAAGGAAATGCCATCAAAAAGTTTACTGTTAAAAATTATATTCACTTGTTTGATAAGAAATTTGTGGTGAAGCTTACAGTGGAAGAATCATATTAAATAATAATAGAACAGAGATCAGGTATATCTTGCAGTGTAACTGGACCTTAGCTATGAAGCAAGAGAATCTGAACAATTGTCATGAAGACAATTTTGAGTACATTGCTCTAGAAGAGATAAAAACATCATGAATTGTTGGTGGATAAAGTAAAGGTAGAATAGAGAGACAAAGATTATTTAGGAAATCATAAAGGTTTTAGATAGAATGATAAAATTTAATGGAAATTAAAGGAATGGAATGGCTTTGGAAAATATTAAAGAGAATAATCTGAATATTATTCAATGGAATTCTCAATAATTAATGGGCTATTAAATAATGAAGTGAATGGCATCTAGATGAACAAAGTGAGCAAAGGAAAGAAGGTGAGTATTATTTACTAGGATCAAAAAATAAATGCAACTGAAGCAGGATGATGCTCTATGATTTTTCTTTTTCTCTTTTAAGTGTTAGGGATCAAACCTAAGGCCTTGTAGGTGCCTAGGTGCTAGGCAACTGAGCCATACTCCCAGCCCATGATGATTTGTAAGTAGAATATATGTTACTTTCTATAAGTAGTAAATTTTAATTAGTGAATTACTAGAATAATAAAAATGTTTTCATAATAGACTTATTTATTTATTATATCATTGATGGTTCTTCTTTTTCACTAAGAATAAAGCATTCTTGATATCTAAGGATCTATTCTGTAGACATGCTATTAATACTAACTTTAAAAGGTATATTTTCTCAAAGTTACACACTTTAAAATAAAAATATTGAGGTTTAGTTCTCTAATTATCACAAAGATAGAAATTCAGGCCTGAAGAATCTAGAATACAAGATATCAGCAAAAATATGCAACCTATTTGAAAAAATATATAATCAAGAGTATAAAAATAATTATAAATGTGAACAATACTTTAGAAAGTTAAACTCCAAAATATTAGTTTAAATTAGGTATCAATATATTATTACTTTTCAACTCTGTCAAAGATACAGAAGATTGATAGTTTCTAGTGCAGCATGAGAAATGGAAATGGACCCACTTATATAATACTACAGGAAAATGTACATAAAACTTATGATAATAGAATTATATCTATGTATTCAGCAATTTCTTTGATTTAATAATTAGCCCAGAGACTCTAACTGTAGTAATCATCTTAATAAAACACCTATCTACTTATTGATGATCACTTATGTTAGTTTTTGAATATTTTTAAATTTCAATGTTATATAGGCTTAAATCCCATCAGTAAAAAGTACTGTGTGAGAATACAATGATATCTTATTGATTATTAACTAAAGCTATTATAATATAATTTTATGTTATTAAACTCAAGTGACTTTTTAAAAAATGTTTGGTCATTTATTCATTAATTCCACTCTCTCTCCTATTCTGCTGCTCACTCTCTTGATGTCTATTGGAAAAGGTCATCGAAATGCCATATGCCAGACCACTCCAAACTGCCATTTTGACTGACATATTTTTGGTGGAAAAGTAATGTTCCAGTTACTTTGTCCTGTTCCAGTTTTTAGAGGAAATGCTTTCAATTTTTCTCTGTTTAGAATGGTGTTGGCCTTGGGCTTAGCATAGATAACTTTTACAACATTGAGGTATGTTCCTAATATCCCTTGTTTTTCTAGTGTTTTAAACATGAAGAAGTGCTGTATTTTGTCTAATGCTTTCTCAGCATCTATTGAGATAATCATATGATTCTTGGCTTTAAGTCTATTGGTGTGATGAGTTATATTTATTGATTTTTGTATGTTGAACCAACCTTGCATACCTGGGATAAAACCCACTTGATTGTGGTGCACTATCTTTTTAATATTTTTTGTATATGATTTACTAGAATTTTATTGAGAATTTTTATATCTATTTCATCAGGGATATTGGTCTGAAGTTTTCTTTCTTTGATGTATTTTTGTCTGGAATCAGGATGATACTAGCCTCATTGAATGAATCTGGTAGGGTTCCCCCTTTTTATATTTCATGGGATAATTTGAGGAGTATTTGTATTAATTCTTCTTTGAAGGTCTTGTAGAACTCAGCTGAGAATGCACCTGGATTGGGCTTTTCTTACTTGGTAAGGTTTTGATGGCATCTATTTCCTGCTTGAAATTGATCTGTTTAAGTTGTGTATGTCTTCCTGATTCAGTTTGGGCAGATTATATGACTCTAGAAATTTGTTGGTGTCTTCAGGATTTTCTATTTTACTGGAGTATAAATTTTCAAAATAGTTTCTAATTATCTTCTGTATTTCAGTAGAATCTGTCATGATATTTCCTTTTTCATCACAAATTTTAGTAATTTGAGCTTTCTCTCCCCTTTTTTTCATTAGGGTGGCTAAGGGTTTATCAATTTTATTTATTTTTTCAAACGCCAGCTTTTTGTTTTGTCAATTTTTTAAATTATTTCTTTTGTTTCAATTTCATTGATTTCAGTGCTGATTTTAATTATTTCCTGTCTTCTACTGTGTTTGGTGTTGATTTGTTCTTCTTTTTCTAGAGCTTTGAGATGTAATGTCAGGTGATTTATTTGTTGACCTTTTTATTCTCTTAATGAAATGAACTTTCTCTTAATGCAATGAACTTTCCTTTTAACACTACCTTCATAGTGTCCCAGAGATTTTGGTATGTTGTATTAGAGTACTCATTTACCTCTAAAATTTTTTTTATCTCCTCCCTGATGTCTTCTGTTATCCATGCATCATTCGAAAGCATATTGTTTAGTGTTCAGGTGTTGGAGTAGCTTCTATTTTTATTTTGTTGTTGATTTCTAATTTCATTCCATTATGGTCTGAGAGAATGCAGAGTAGTATGTCTAATTTTTGTTTGTTTTTGCTGAGAGTTGCTTTGTGGCATAACATATGATCTATTTTAGAGAAGGGTCCATGTGCTGTGGAGAAAACATATATTTGCTCATTGATGGATGAAATATTCTGTATATGTCTGTTAATTCTGAATTATTTATCATATTATTAACTGCTATGGTTTCTTTGTTTAGTTTTGTTTGGAAGATTTGTCCAGTGATGAGAGAGGTGTGTTAAAGTCACCCAGGATTATTGTGTTGTGGTTTGTTTGATTCTTGAATGAGAATGGTTTGTTTTATATACATGGATACTCCATTGTTTGAGGCATAGATATTTAAGATTGTTATGTCTTGTTGATATATGGTTCCCTTAAGCAGTATGAAATGACCTTCTTTATCTCTTCTATCTTTGGTTTAAAGTCCACTTTACCTAATATGAGAATGAAAACCCCTGCTTGTTTACATAGTCCATGTGAGTGGTATGTTTTTTCCCATCCTTCAGTCTGTGGTTGTTTTATCCTATGAGATTAGTGTCTTGAAGGCAGCATATTGTTGGGACTTTTTTTTAATCAAATCTGCCAGTTTGTCTTTTAATTGATGAGTTTAATTCAATAACATTCAGGGTTATTATTATTATTTTTTAAATATTATTTTCTTTAAAAAATTTTTTTTTAATATCTTTATTTTATTTTTATGTGGTGCTGAGGATCGAACCCAGTGCCTCACGTGTGCTAGGTGAGCACACTACCACTGCACCATAACCCCAGCCCCTCAGGGTTATTATTGAAATATGATTTGTATTCCTGGTTATTATGGTTTATTTTTGGTTTTTAACTTGACTTGGTTTCTCCTTTGATTGGCTTTTCTTTTAGTGTAGTTCCTCCCTTTGCTGATTTTTATTGTTGTTTTTCATTTCCTCCTCGTGGAAGATTTTGCCAAGAATGTTCTGTAGCACAGGGTTTCTCATTGTAAATTCTTTTAACTTTTGTGTATCATGGAAGGTTTTTATTTCATCATCAAATCTGAAGCTTAATTTTGCTGGATATAAGATTCTTGGTTGGCCATTTTCTTTCAGAATTTAGTATATGTTGTTCCAGGATCTCCTGGCTTTGAGTGTCTGGGTTGAGAAACTTGCTGAGATATGAATTGACTTCCCCCTGAATGTAATCTGAAACTTTTCTCTTACAGCTTTTAAAATTCTATCCTTATTCTGTTTGCTAGACATTTTCATTATAATGTGCCTTGGTGTGGATCTGTTGTAGTTTTGTACATCTGGTGTCCTGTAAGCCTCTTGCATTTGATTTTCCATTTCATTGCTCATTTTTGGGAAACTTTCTGATAATATTTTATTAAAGAGATTGTGCATTCCTTTGGTTTGTGTCTCTGTGCCTTCCTCTATCCTGATAATTCTTAGATTTGTTTTTTTCATGTTATCCTATAATTCTTGGAGGTTCAGCGCATGGTTTTTTACTATCTTCATTATGTGGTCAACTTTATTTTCAAGATTATATATTTTGTCTTCATTGCCTGAGGTTCTGTCTTCCAAGTGATCTAGTCTATTGGTGAGGTTTTCTATTAAATTTTTTATTTGGCTTATTGTTTCCTTCATTTCAAAGATTTCTGTTTGTTCGTTTGTTTTTCCAGAGTCTCTGTAACTTTCTTGAAGTAATCTTTTGCTACCTGTATTTGCTTTCTTATTTCTTTTTTGGAGGGATCAATTATTGCCTGTAATTCTCTCTTATGTTATTCTGTGCTTCACAGATCATTTTAATTATGTATGTTCTGAACTCTGACATTTCATCTACTGTGCTGTCAATGGATTCTATTATTATAGCATCTTGGTTTGTTTGGGGCATTCTCTTCCCTTGTTTTTTCATGTTGTTTGTGTGTTTTCCTCTCTAGCAGTGCCAATTTGAGGTATTACAGTTTCTATTCTATAGTCTTGTAGTGTCCCTGTAGGTTACCAATACCTAATCTCTGGTATAACCAGGCCTGCAGGGACCTTGGTGATGTTATTTCTGGTCCTGGCTGTTGTCTCTAAATGGAAGGAGGCCAGGACAGCCATATGTTGATAGATAGGGGGCTGCAGCACTGTTGATCCTCTTCACGCATCTGACCAGGGTCATTGTGCTCCACTTCCCTGGGGGCTGATATTCTTAGACTAGCTATTCTGGTTCTCATTAAGCTTTTCTCCATAGTTTTATCATCATTGATGACTTCCTATGGTCATTGATTTTTCTATATTTATTAAATAGCATTCAACTTGAGTTATAATTTGTTAGTCTTTTCTCCAAAGTTTATCTATTTATGAATTTTTATTTTACCAATGAATTAACATTTACTTGTATCGTTAAGTATTTTAATGGTCAAACTGTCACAGATTTGGTCAGTGGAAGCCTCTTGGAGCTGCCTCATGTGTCCTATTGATATTTATTCTTATTTTCTCAAACATCTTGTACTTTCCATGCCCTGACGATTAACCATATTTTCACAAAGCCTGATTTCTAAGATGTATTTCTGGCTCCTTATTCCATGCACAAGAAATGACTTTTACAGGTCTACCTCTATTCAGGTAATCTCTTTTCCTTTCATGAGTTGGTATAGCTTATATCTTTCAAAAAATTGGTCCATTTCACCTAAGTTAGTAAATTTATAACTATGATGTTCTTTGTTATATTTTAAAAATCAAATTACATCAAATCAATTAAATCCTTAAATACTCTGGACTCCGTACTGATGACATGCTTATCATTTCTAATGTCAGTATCTTCAATATTCTCTTTTGTCCTTGGTTAATTTGAATAGAAGTTATTCATTTTATTGATCTTTTAAAAGTGAAGCCAGTTTTTTTTTATTTTTCTATATTTTGCTCCTGAGAATGAGAAACTCCTGTGGGGATCTTGTTCTGATGTGCACTCAGCCTCAGCAATTTGTCAAAATTGCCATTTAAGTGTTTTTTCCAAATTATGGCCCCAAAGGCTTTCGCTCTGTGCCAGCTGATTTAGATGTGAGTCTCTGAGTTTTGCTGCCTCTCCAGATTTCTAGATATTGTTTTGCCCTGCAACCTAAATTCACTCATGTATCCAGGAAGAGTTATTGATTTCAGTTTGTTCAAATACTTTCTTGGTGTAAGAATGGAAGTAATAACTTCTATGCCCTTTAAATGTCAAGGCTGAAACAAAGTCTCTGAAATGTCCCTTTTTAAGTAGTTTTGTTTCCTTAGTGGCCTCAGTGCTATGGTCACATCAGTTTCTACTACAAGAGGACTCCTCTGAGATGGTTTCTTACTCTAGAACTGACACTACTGATTCTACACATTCTCTGAACCACTCTGCCTATAGTTTAAGGAAAATGGTATATTCCTAGTTTGGTTATATAGGTTGTCTTATTTCAGACGAAGTCAGACATCACAACACAGATCAATCAATTCAGTACATAATTCCCTCAAATGTATTTACTTACATTCTCTTGTACTTTCTAGAAAACACATAGAAAGAAAGATTATCACCATCATTCGATGATTGTGAACTCAAAATTAGTTAGGAGAATAATTCAGAATATTCCTTTAATCTTTACACTAAATATCCCTCATCCACCCTTAAGTTATCCCAGATTCTGTATTGTCTAAAAATCTCTTCTAGACTCTAATCTCTTCTTTGGCCATCTTCTCTCAATCTTTAATTGTCTTAGTTTACTGCGTTAGGGTCCCAGCTTCTCTCTGGGTATACTAATATTTAGGGAATCCCTTTGACTGCACTGTCCAGTAGCTGTGGCTACTAGAGAACATATTATCTTTAATTTTATCAGACAGGAGAATTTATTTTAAAAATAAAAACAAAATTCATTGACTCTAATAAAATAATGTTGACAGTAGAATGAAAACCAGTCTGTGCTGTAATCAATACTGTCATGCATTTTGGACCAAACTTATCACTCCTTTCTAGTCTCTCTCTTTCTTACTCATTCTACCCTCCCCAAATACACTAAACTCATCCATCTCTCAGGGACTTTGTGTTTGTTCTTCCTGAGTAGAATATACTTCCTTTTGGTGCCTTTCCTTGCTTCATTCATATCTCTACTAACTGTCAGTTTATTTTAAAGTTCTTCTCTAATTCATCTCCACAAAATGACTGCTGCCCAACAAGTTTTATTTTTCTCCCCTCCACATACCCTTTGTTTGAATGAACGAACATGATATGTCATCATTTTTTTTTCTTTTTACTGTGTCATTCTAAAGAATCCACCCTTGCTTGAAAGAGAAAGAAGATAGGAGAAAAAGCTTCCAGTTTTCCCTGCTTATAATAATACAAATCATTGATAATAGCAAAGGGAATAATAATGTGTTTTAAGAGGAAGTCATAGAAGACATGATATTAGGTTGGGTTGCCAGAGGGTCCTATTCAGAAGAAATTTGAAACGAGATCTAAAAGATGAGAAGCAGCCATTTATATGAAGAGTGGAATAATAAAATTTTTCAGGAAGAAGAAAAGCACACATAAACACCCTGACATCAGAAAGTGCTTGTCATGTTTGAGGATCTGAGACACTCTCATAAAATATACTACCAGTAGGTGGACCACAGGAGGGAGAAGAGTTTTAAAAAACAGGGAGGGGTGGAAACAGAGAGTGCCCAGTGGGTCTTGCATAGAGCACAAACATTATTTTGAAATGGAAAAGTAAGCCATGTATGGTTTTAGACAAGAAAATAACACAGCATGATGTTTTTGAACATTATCATCTTATTTACTGTGTGGAAAACAAAATGGGGAGTGTCAATTAGAAATGAAAGCATTTAGGAGATGACTGCTTTACTCCAGATGAAAAATGATGGTGACCTACACCAAAAATGAAGAACAGAAATGGATAGTACATATTTGTGTGAGGTGAAATAAAAATGTCTTATACTGAACACATCGAATGTGAGGTTAAGATGTCAGAAATCTCTGGCATGACTGGGCGGATGGTGGCCATTCACTAATTTGGTAGTGTCCATGGGGACAAAAAGATATTGTGAAGGAGTGGGGGGTAAAGGAAGAAATCAATAGTTTAATTCAGTTATAGTAAGCATGAAATATTTAGTGACAGCCAAATGAAGGTTTGTAAAAGATAATTAATACATAAGTATAGAGCTTGGAAGAGAGGTTTGAGCTGAAGAGAGAAAACTGGAAGAGTTTTCCATATGTTATATTTTTTCATCTAAATGATATGTGTAGGAGCACTCTCCATACCCTCAACCCCTCCCTTCCATCTTTCCTCATTCTATGCTAATAGACTGTGCTCTTGACAGAGAGCACCCCTTTGTTTGTGACCTTTGGACCTGATTGGTCCAGGAGTGTATTTAAACTTCTATGCTTTCCAGAATAATTTGTGTTTTCTGCTTCTTGCTCCGCTCCGGGTGTTTCTACATCTCACTGGGGTAGAGCAGATTTTTTGCCTACACCCTGGGTGAGTGACTCCGTGGATCGCCACCATCCAGAGAGACCCCATATTGTCTTCCCCAGGAACCCCTTCTTTCTCAGTCTCTCTGGACCCCAACTTGTCCAATAGGCCCATGTGGACCCCCCATTTAAGCAATAGATATGTCTTTTAGTTATAATATAAAATAGCACAATACAAATATATCTATGATTTTATATCTTCCCAATAAGTTGTCGTATGCTGATTTTAGTGTAGAAGAGAAAGACTGAAGGTTTTTGAATGTAGACTATTTGCAAAACTTATATAGGAATTTTCCTTTTTGTATTCATTTGTTTTTCACAAAATGCTATATATTTAATTGCTGACATTTTTTTCCATAGAAAAACTGGGGTCTATAGACATTAATTAAATTTTACCAACACCAATTTAAAAGGGACAGAACCAGGATACAAACTCAGATATTTGTCATTAAAACCCATCATATCAGCTGCAATGTAAACACTTATTTTTCCTCTTCTTTCATGATGAGAGTTAATAAATAGCAATAAATTATTTCCAGAATGGAAGCAAGAAAGTGCTGTTGCTGCTAGAGACTGTCTGCAGTAGCCTCTCCTCTCCTTAGAAGCTATGACTACTTCTGATTAAAGCCCATGAGTACCATCAGAAAAGCCAAGGATGTGGGGAGCAAAGTGAGTTCAACAGCTTTTTCATTTCCTTCCACATACAAATACTTTCAAAAAGTTTTATTTTGTCTAAAATTTTGAAAAGACTAGGAAGTTAAGTTTGATTACCACTGGGGAAAATAAGAGCTGTATCTTGGTAGTCATTAGTTATTTCCAACACACAAACTTGGTATTTGGGGAGCTTAAGTTATTCCTTAAGGTAAGAGTTAAGTGCTTGACCAAAATTCTGATGCTGTTTATCATTAGAATTATCTGGAGGGCTGGTATTTGCTGTTCTTGCTATTTTTGACAGGGGCAAGAGCAATGAGAGATGGTGTCTCCTAAAAGGATTTTTTCCAAAACATGATCATGATCACACATTCTTTTATA